>CM065665.1:18198265-18500765 GCA_033220385.1 Triplophysa yarkandensis
TGTCATGATATTCTGTTTTAAACCTATTTGTGTTTAGCCATGCATACAAATCCTCCTCTTTTAAACCAACACACCGAAGACGTGGCTTCATGTTTACCATGGATGGCTTAAAAATAGATGAGGTTTATTTTGTGTAAAGCACTATGCTTTATGCTTGACTGAATTGTCCATATTTGTTCATGCTGAATTTGTTCTCAGGACAAAATGCTTCAATGGAGTTCAGTACATATTTTCAATATTTGTTGAAAATAGTAAGTCTCCCTTGTAGGCATAAAATGTCCCTGCTATATTTAGAAGAAACAGCATGCAAGTGTAACAACATTGTCATAACTGCTTGGTTGTTGTCTAGATAACCTAACGCTTACATCTCTCCCTTTACAGTCAAAATGCCCTTTTCGGGATGGGAAACCCCCTGCTTGACATCTGTGCTGTAGTGGACAAAGATTTTCTAGACAAGTAAGTCACATGCATCTGTAAAATCAATTTGAAAGAAGTGGTTTTAAAAATGACTCGTGCATTCTGTTTTGTCTTGAATAACCTCCAAACTTGTTCCATGTGTCCTTCAGTGTTCGCTCTTGATAAAAAGCAACGTGTGGTGTTTGATCAGGCCATGTTAGGTGTCCCAGGAATTGCAAGCACAGCAGTTTTTGGGGTCAAATTATTCTTTTGCTTACTACAATCTAAACATGCCCCCTTGTTCTTTGGGCCGTGATCGTTCTCTTTTTTTCACATGTAGACCTCCTCGCAGGGCAGCCATTTCAGCAGTACTTATAATACAATCTCAGTCTGACCTTCCATCCCCTCTATTATATAACCTCAAACACACAAGTGGCTGCAAGTGTCCTTGCCCTATGATGACAATAAGTTGGCATGCTTGAAAAGGTTTAACTTTGTACTGTAAAATTAGTGTTATTATTACGTTTTTGATATTTTAGTAGTTCAATAACATTGTTGACATGTGCAGGCTTAGGATAATGCTAGATAAAAAAATCAAAGAACTATTCAGAGCATCCTTGTATGTAATGTTGTTCATTGACAAACCTGTATATAAAACAATGCTTTGTCAATGAATGTAACTATTAATATGGAGAGGTTTTTCTCAAAAGTGTCAGAATGTATACAAAGTTCGGTCAGCAAATTTTCTGTTTTAGAGTAAAATGTTGGACTTGTTGCAGGCTTTAGCTCTAATGATTTCCATTAGATTTAATTCTAAGTGTGGAGCAGTTTGTTTAGTTGCTGTTTGCAGAACAGAGTTTAAGAATAGATTACTATGTTGCATTAGGGGAGATCAGTAGGTTGGCTGTTTGCAGATTAGATATTGGAAAAGCAAATAACTAACCAAAAACCAGCTTTCAAGATATTGGACAAAAGTTTTAAGTCCTTGTGCAGTTCATTTGATCAGAGAGAAGCTGAATCATGTTGGCTTTCGGTATATTCAAGGACAGCGGTGCTGAAATGTTTACATATTGTATGTTAATGTGTAGCTTATCATTTCAACACTTATGCTCTTATGGTTAGATGGATTATAGTTCATCGGTTTTCAGCTTGTAAGCCAACTGCCGTGAATAAGGCTGATGGTATAAATGGTATAGATCTGCAAGAGGTAATCCATAATTCTGACATGTTAATGTTCTGTTTACATCAGGGAAGAGAATGTTTATCTGAGAATGTCACTGCATATGTCAGCATAATGCAAGACGCTAAGCATGTTTGTTCTTGCAATTGTCTTTTTATATGTAAGAGTCATTGTGAAAGTTTTGTTTTTTTAAATGAATGAATTCTGGGAAAATATTCCAGCTATGCTGGGTCTCTATAAGGTTAAAAGTAATAGGAAATAAGTGAATTAATTTAAAATACTTTGTTCATTTTAGTCAGTGCTTATAGCGTTACAAAAGAGGTTTGGTGCCAGAACTGCTGTAGCATGTACTTCTTATCTCAGGGGTGGATGGGTCTGTTTTTGGTAGATTATACAAATAAATTGATAACAATCCCAGTTTTTTAGATTCATAAGTTGATAGTTATTCTTTTATTAATTACTTAACTTTTTGTGATTTCCAACCTGTGTGTGACTTTATGTAAAACACAAAAGCTATTATTAAATAGAATGTTTGTAACAAAAAATGGATTGAAAAGTAATCGAAATTGACATTAAGAAGCTCTAATCCATGTCAATTTTGATGTGGAGACACATATATGTTAAACATAGTCAGGAAGTTTTATTACGTTTGCTCAAATTAACATCAAGCGGTTGTCACTGAACGTGGCTGGTTGGAAACTTCACAAAAACATAAAATGTAGTCTATCAAAAGAAAATCTAAATATCCACTTGTAAATCAATTGAATCTTATGAAAATCGAAAATGAAAAGGTTTTTGTAAAAAGTGTGAAATACAGGTACTGCTCATACTAGACACTCATCTATAAATGTGCCTGTTGACTAATCTTAAGACATTTAGTCCAAAAAAGCACTTCTAAAACTCTTATTTCATATTTAGTCTGATGTCTCCAGGCAGGGTCCTTAAGGTACAAAGATTTCTTGCTAATCACGCAGACAGATGACTTGCTCTATTGGGTTTGTTCTACTATCTGCTGTTTTAAAGGAAATGCTTCCAAAAAATAACACAAAGATGTCTATTATTTATCCTATTCTATTGTTTTACAACTGCAAGTTCAACTCAACAAATTTCTTTAACTATCTTTTGCTTTGTGTTTCTCAAAGGTATGGACTCAAGCCAAATGACCAAATTCTGGCAGAGGACAAGCACAAGGAACTGTAAGTTGTAGTATCAAATATTCCAATGATACAAATATATATATATATATAATTTTTTTTATAATAGATTATTATAAAAAGATTTCATGCAGTATCCCTGCTTGGATGTTTGATAAACTACTCGGGTGGAAATTCAGTGTCATTTCTATGATCCCCATTAAAGCAGAGAATTAGAAGAACATGTTAAGCATTTGCAGGAACTCTATTAGGTAGCAGTTTTCACATATGATTAGATCAAGAGATGTCGGAGCTATCTGAACTTATCTGAATTCTTGTTCTTTGCTCTCAGTGGTGTGTCCAACGATGCTTAGACTTTTGAGAGACTTTGAGAGACTTTAAGACAGAGACAAGGAATGTGTTCTGTGCTCTCGAGAGCTTTAGGGCAGCACACCTTGTATGTGAAGAAGTATGTGAACCCATTAAGATTACTTAGATTTCTGCATAAATTGGATATACTATTTGTTCTGATCATTATCCAAGTGACAACAATCGACAATCACAGTCTGCTTAAAGTAACACCACACAAACATTATATGTTAACATTTTTATATTGAACACATGTAAACATTCACATTGTAGGTTGGAAAGAAGTATGTGAAACTCTAAGTTAATGACTTCTCAAGAGATGATCGGAGCCCCGAGCCAGTTAACCTGGATTCCAATAAATGTTCATATTGGATGTGTTAATTAAATCTGCCCTGTCCTGTAAAACACACACAATGGTTTTGATTTGCTGTTCTCAAGAAGCATTGTCGGATGTGAACAATACCTCGCACAAAAGAGCTCTCTGTACACCTATGATCGAAAATTGTTGACTTGTGTTGAACTGGAAAGGGGTACAAAGGTATCTCTAAATGCCTTAATGTTCATCTGTCCACGGTAAGACAGAGTGTCTACAAATGGAGAAAGTTCAGCACTGTTGCTACTCTCCCTTGGTGTGGTCGTCCTGTAAAGATGACTGCTAGAGCACAGCGCAGAAACCTCAATGAGGTGAAGAGGAATCCTAGAGTCTCTGCTAAAGACTTACAGATATCTCTGGCACATGCTTAAGTTTTTGTTGACAAATCTACAATAGAAGAAAAGAAACAAAATGCAGTTAATGTAAGGACACCACAGAGGAAGCCATTGCTGTCTTAAATTGCAGCATGTTTGAAGTATGCAAAAGAAGACCTGTATTTTCCACAATACCACATGCAAAATATTTTGTGGACAATTAAAATTAAGTTGTTTGAAAAGGACCCACAATGCTATGTTTGGAGTAAAAAAACATCACAAAAACATCACAACTGTGAAATATGGTGGAGGGGGCATGCTTTGCTGCCTCAGGGCCTGTATTGATTGTTGTCATTGAGGGAAAAATGAATTACAGAGTTAATGAAGACATTTTTCAGAAAAGCATAATACAATCAGTCCTCCAACTGAAGCACAACTGTAATGGGTGATGCAACAGGACAACGACCCAAAGCCTAGTAAATAGTAAAGTAAATCAACAACAGAATGGCTTCAAAAGAATAAATTATCAGAGTTCTGTCCTCAAACCCATTGAGATGCTATGGTTTGACCTCATGAGAGGGATTTACATCATACATCCCATAAATATTGCTGCACTGAACCAATTTTGTAAAGAGGAATGGCCACTACTGACCACTTTGTGGTCTGATCTGCAATTTCAGGAAAGGTTTGGTTGAGGTTATTCCTGGCAAACCAGTCATTAAACCCAAATGTTCATATATTCTTTCCACTCAGCACTGTGATTGGTTCATATTTTGTTCATTAAAAGCATGACAGATTATAATGTTTGTGTGGTGTTTGTCTATTGTTTTGACTTTGATCAAGATTAGACCACACTCTCCCACATTTAATGCAGATATCTAAGTAATCTCAAAGGGTTCACATACTTTTCATTGCAACTGTATGCAGGCACATTTAGTTTAGGCCACAGTTACATCATAAAAGCCCATTCTGCTTTCCTCAGAGCTGTGCTTCATTCTGCTGTTAATCCTGAGGGGTTACAGCATGTTAAGAATGCTTCTCAACAGGCTTTGACTTGGTAAAGGGCTTATGAGGCAGCTGAAGGGTGTAGAACGGTATTTTCAATACATGTATTAATTACATGTATTTTAAAGATTTTATACTTGATTTTATTTAGTACAGTTCATGTTGACTAGCTGTATAAACTACGCCTATCAGGTTCTTTATTGTCTAGTTACTTTTGGTCATAGGGCACCAGACTGATGGTGTCATGATTGGTCAAAGTTTGAGTAGTAAGGTATGGACCTATAACTGTTGCAAACCTGAGGAGGTACATGTTGCAACCAATCACAGTCATGAATTCATGCAACCTCCCATATGGCCATCCATTACTAGTGTTAGGTGTTTAAAGAGAAAGTTCACCCAATTTCTCAACCTCAAGTTTGTCCAAACCTGTATACATTTGTTTGCTCTAATGAACACAGAGAAAGATATGTGGATGAATGCTTGTAAACAAAACCAATGTTTTTGGATCCCATGTGCTCCCATACTAGGAAAATAAAATAACCTACGATCTTTAAAAATCTTATTTTGTGTTCAACAGAAAAAAAGTCATAATTATGATATAATTATATAAATATGTTATTCCTACTATGAAAGTCTGTGGTGCCCAAGAACTGTCTGGTTGTAAGCATTGTTCAATTCCTAATATATTGCTTAGTGTCCATCAAAACAAATAATGTATACAATTTTATTTCTGGCTTAACTATCATTTTGTGGGCCAGCACATTTAAAAAATGAATCTTTTTAAAATGTTTGGAAAAGGATATATCTTGTATAGCAGATGTAAATTATTAGCGTTATCAGAGTTTCACAACCTCTTATAACGGTTACATGATAGAAAAGAAAAAGAGCAGCTTTAACACATTTACAGTATGAGTTCCATATGATGTTCAAGAGAATTTTATTTAATGTAAGATTTTACAACAATTGCTTTAAAAAAAGTTAATATATGTAGTATCATTATGTTTACCCATGCAGTGATGCATAATGAATTGAATCACTTACCCTCAAGTTGTTTCAACCCTTTATACATTTATTTATTCTGTTAAACACAAAAAAAGATATTTGGAAGAGTATTAGCTACTGATATTTCAAGCATAGAAAACATCATAGCCAAATTTGAACACAAAAATAAATCTTTAAGGTTTTAGGAAGATAAGTTTTTGGGTCACTTTTTTATACCATTTAATTTTTTCGACCGAGTAGTCTATTCTTTTAAATATCTTTCAACAAAACATTGAAAAGGTCTGGAACAACAACAGAGCGAACCATCCCAGTTTTTGTTTAATTCAAAATATTATAGTCAGAGAGAATCTTTAATTTTCCTGTGATTGTAAAAGGCTTTTCAAATTCATTTTAGACATTGTAGGGTTAGACGTTGTTGTTCTTCATAGATAAGAGTGTTTAAATCATATCTGGAGCACAAAAGCATGGATCAGAAAAGGACATTTTGTACCATTGGTTTACTCAGCTGTGTTGGACTCTTACTCTCTTTATGTTCTTGCTCTGGATGTTCTCTTATGTCTGATCAGACCTTTAACAGTGTTTTAGTATGCACTATGAAAAATATTGTTCATTAAGGACTTTGTTCTCAATGAATGAAACCGTTTAGCATATTGTCTGAAAAACGTGAATTTTTGACTTGTTGATCTTGTATCTGTGTAAAAATTACACTTGTTCACTTTGTAAGTAATACTGGTTGTATGGTTATCTCCTGAAGGCCAGTAACCGTAAACCATGTCTAAGTGTTTTATTTGCACGTGAAATATTTTCCTTAAAGATCAGTTCTTGGCTGATGTGATAACTCGAGTTGAGCTCAAAGCTTTGCTGTCATTGGAGGCTTCTCCTAGGTTGTGTTGTGATAGGAGGTACAGCAGACTGTTTGGTGGGCTTTTTCCTATATTCTTTGTATTGTATAAGTAAAAAAAGGTGGCACACCTCTGGGAGAAATCACAGACCACCCCACACCCCACTGTGTTTAAAGAATTTAGTTGCTTGAAATGGTCCAAGTTAAACAAGGCCTGAAATCTGTCAGGATTGTGCAGAGGCGTACAGAATATCATCTGTTATGCACTTTCGTAGCATGTCGAAGGTGATAAAAGTTTTATGAAGCTCTAGCACAACTGAGTTATAGTTTAAAATCACATTCTCTCAATTTGAATTCTAGATCTCATTATTTCATGCATAAAATCTTAAACATTCTTTTAAGGTTAAGAAAGTCAGTCTTTGCTCTTCAAAGAGCCCTTTTTTGTCCTCACCAGAGAGAGCGACCTAAAAGAAAGGCACAAAGCCAGCCAGCAACAGGTGGAAAGGCCGTACATGCTCCTCATTAAACATGATACTTGATAAACCTTCTATATGTGATTTGGCCTTTCATCTAAAGCATGTTCGACCTGATTTTAAAACCACTATCCCATTAGATCTTTTGTAAGTAATGAATATCCATCATAATGATCTTTAGTTATTTAATTCCGTTATTAAACCATTATGTTTCACTTCGTTATATTGCAGCCAATGAGCAAAAATCATTGAAGTTGGTTTTTTTCCCTCATGGTTTGCAAAGAAGATGAACCTGAAAGTAGAAATGTGCTTTACGTATAAACTTATAGAAGTCTTCTTCTAAAAACCGCACAGAAGCAGGTAAAGTTGTCTGGCCATGTTTAATATTTATTCACACCCCTTAATACGTTTTACAAAATATCTTCATGGAACATGATCTCTAACATTCCGATAATTTTTTTACATAAAACCCGGATAATGTGATATATATGTAATGCATACTGGGCTATTGCTACAAACATCTGTGCTTTATTGCTTTAATATGATGTTTCATCTCTTTAAATAATACTGTTCATTTCACTGTTCAGAACTCCTGTAAATGGGTGTGACTGAACCCTGATTGACTTTTAGATCACAATCATATGTCCTAATATTTGGCTCTAGATTTCCTGGATAGATTTTTTGGCACGTTTTGCTCCCTACGTGATTAAGAGGCCCTTAGATTCAATTAAGCTTTGTTTGTGTAGCACTTGTCACAATAAATACATATCGCTCAAAGCAGTTTAACAGGAACTAGTGCCAATAGTGCCACCTATGACTCACAGTGAGCAAGCCAGAGGCGAATATGGCTAAGAAGAACTCTCTGACAAACCATAGAAGGAGCCAAGACTCAGCAGGGGGAGACTCTCTGAAGAACATGCTTGTTGAGAAAAGAGAGACAGTGTTGAATTACAGCCATTTCTAACACTTATAATGCATTGTTGGAATTTTAGTCTTGGTTTTTTGGAATGTTAGATGATTTATTTCCCATATATATATATATATATATATATATATATATATATACATACATACATACATACATACATACATACACATATATATATATACAACACTGCCATCTTGTGACAAAGAAAGTTTTTCTGTAAATGTTGCATTTATTATGGCATTAGCATTTTGTTAAAGAGTTCCTAAAATTTGCTTAAACAGATAACTTTTACTTATAACTTATGACTTTAACTTATTATACTTATTTCTTTCAAAATAAAAACTGTTTTTATTATGCTTTCATGTTATTGTGTTTTTTCTTGAATTTCAATTTCTAAACACAACTTTTTTCCAAAACGCTATAATCAAATTAATCGATTTCTGTGAAGGCTAAACGGATTTGGAGCTCATAGCAGTTTGGTAAAGAACTACATCCTACAGTACATTTTATAACAAGAAAACATAGTGTATATAATGGAGTAGTGAATAGGTTCAATAAACTGCAAAATGCCATGACAAATTCAAAATTTGGCCTCTGTACCTTTTTTTGAAAATTGCTCTTCATTTTGATTGATGTATATATCAAAATGAACTTGAATACACAATAAAAACATGTTCTTTGTTTTTATATGTTTTTACAAATGAATTCCTCACATTGCAAGAAAGGTTTGTTTTCAATTAGTTAATGCATTAGCAAACAAATTGGAACTAACAAGAAACCAAACGTCTACAGCATTCATTAATCTTGGTTTACAATAATTTAAACAATTCCAAAAAAATGTCCAGAATAAAGCATTGCAACTGTTAAGATAAGTTAATGCCCCATGAACTTTAATGCCCCATGAAAATTGTATTGATGTTAAAGTGTAGTTCGCTCAAATTGTGTGAAAATTTTCACCTCATCAACCCAACCAATTATTCTACTGAACACATAAGATATTTTGAAGAATATTTGTAGACGGCACCCATTTACTGCGAATACCCACTAGTGTCCATACAGAAGAGTAAATGGGTGCCGCTGTTGTTCAGTTACCAACATTGTTCTGCGTAACTGATACAGGCTTGCCATGAATATAGTAAGATGAAATGATCAGACCATTTTCATTTTAGGGGAACTATCACTTTTACTAACATGAACAAAGTTAAATAAGTGATCAAAACTATATGGTTAGAAAATGCATTTACTAATGTTGTAATTTACAAGTGTAACATTTAATTTAGTATTGTCTTAAAATCCACAGTTTTGTAATGTCAATAAGTGTTTAACCTCATGTTAATTTATTGGTGTGATATCCCTGTCAGCCAGCAGGTGGCAGCACATGCTTAGGGCATGTTAATAGTGTTAAAGAAAATAGTGCCACAAGGTGGCTTTTGCTCATGTTTTACAGGAAATCTTTACTTCAGATTAGCTTTGTTAAACAGGAGATGAATGCTCTAGCTTCTCCCAAACTGAAAGACAAACATTTTTTAAACTTAGCTATATTATACATACTTTATAAATTAATTTATAGATTCATGTGTCCTTATGTTCAATAGATTGTCCTAATGCTCTTGAGTCTATGATCAATGTAAGACAGACCCCCAGAAACAGCAGAATCTGTTTCCTCTGTCTCTGATGGACCTCATTTTGATGAGTGTGCTTTTCTTTATTTGAAAGAGGGCTGGAAAAAGGATCGTTGCACACCCAAAGCTAATCGCAGGTGTTAGGATCGGAGAAAAACAGTATATTTGAGACCTTTGCAAATTGTGCACACTTGCAATATGAGCTTAAACTCAGCAGTGTTTGAGGGAAGGAGCTTTGTCAACGTTACAGAAGGAAAAGATTGGCAGGGATGCTTAGCTCTTGAAGTTGGAGGACAGGCACAATTAATCATCGGCGCTGTTTTCCTGACACTCGTGCTTGAGAGCTTAATGCTTCGAAAACAAATACTATTCACCTAAATGAGTCACAAACTTTCACTGTATGTTCCTGATAGATTATCCCTGTGTGAGCTTTCCCCGCTCTGCCTTCCCATTGGCAGACACGCACCGGTGCTCCGCCAACTCGTGGGTAAACCGCAGCACCTCGGGATTGTGTTGCAGAGGTCAGTCTGGTGACCTCATTTCGACCTTAGAGATGTGAAGGCCGGGTTAAGAGATCTTAAGAGTTTTGCACATACATGCAAAAACAAGCAGGTGGATTGCAGACAGGGGTCATCGTCAGGATCTCGTGATCAATTGTCCCAGGCAGCTCCGACTGCAGCTCTGGCTCCTGCCTGATTCATTTCCCATCAGCATCTCTTTACAGCCAGATCTCCTCCCATCTCTATAAGTGATTTCCCCTAATGCCTCAATGTCCGAGCACTAACCTCTTACTCCCAACCATTCAGCCCAATCCCGTTCGATGAAAAGGCCCTCTTTAGAAGCGCGAGAGACAGTGTTTATCATCATTCAAACCCTGCTGTACGTTATGACTTCTCAGATTTATGTGCTGTGAATTATGGCGGCAGTAACCCAGCTGCCACGAAAGCTCCAGACTGTACGTTGCATCCCACCGTAGAAACGCAACATTGGCTTTTATTGCCGCTATGGGATTTTCCATTGGTCTTTGCCCTCGCAGGTGGGGACATAGATCTACCGAGGCGGGTTGAAGCCAAGTGTGTCAAGACAGGTAGAATCATCGTCCCAGATTTAGACCCGTGTGTTCATATTTTACGTCTGTTTGTTCTCCAGTCAAAGCTGGACGGTCTCTAATTGCTAAGCTGCGGGCCGCTGTGGACCTAGGCCAGGCCGTCTGTTTTCATGCTGTACTAAATGCTGGCCTGATGGCGGTGGGCCGCTTTCCCTCCACGATCTCCTTACAAGCACGCACGTCTGCCATGTTTACTGCGTTTGGATGCCTCGCCTCGTCCCTACCGTTTAGTCGCGAACGGCCACAAACCCCCAACTTGTATCGTCTTAAATCACTCTATAAAACTGACCTCAGACCTGCTGCTTTGTGCTAACTGTCTCCCTAGCACCTCATTACGAATGCTTACGTGCACTATGTTGCCCCCTAGTCATGGCTTTGATTTTAGCCGAGAGTCAGCATCTGTGTGTGTGTCCTCCAGCAGGTGGAGCAGTAAATCACAGCGCTCTTGACTGTCGGCCAACTACCATCATGGAAAATATGCTGGGTGTGTAATGAAGTATTGTCTGGTGTCTTGGAGAAGTCCGAATCCTGCATTGTTGAATGATTCTTGAGTTTTAATAGGGCTTTGATGTGCAGCGACTCCCTCTGGTTTTTCATTGTTTAGGCCAAGCCATAAGGGCTGTATATTTGTTTATTGTTGTTTTCATCACTGATTTATTATCAGTGTTGGGAAAGATTATAAAGCTGTTTACGTAAAGCAAAATATGTGTATTGTGCCAAGGGGAACCTCAGTTACTTTGACAGCAGTTAAAAGTATTGTAACCTAACTTGTAACCTAATTTTAACAGTTAGGCCATGTGTGTAATTACCCTCATTTATCTCTGACTGATTCACAGCCAAAAGTTCTTTAAATGAGCGTACTTTTGCGAAAAACGGAGATCCTCCAGTCATTTTGTGGGAGTAAATTGGTCTGGATAATTCCGCTTTTCTTTCTTCTTCATTTGCAAAGAAACGCACAAGCCGTGCGCTCCTAGATGGTTCACATTAGGCCGCGTTCTCTGCATGGGTATGAATTATTGACGTGGAACATCACAGCTCCACGGATCATCCCGTGTGTTTCCCTTAGGAGATCAGTCAAGGGCAGTCTCTTTAGTTGGGGTTTGAAGAGCAGAGGAAGGTCTATATCACACCATCTGCCTGCTTTCAAACTTAGCATGTCTTTACATGCGGATCTGTCAGTCTAATTGAAACCTGGACTGTCACAGCAGAGACGTGCTCTTTGGGTACATGACGGGTACAAGTTCTGGCGGCGCTCCGTGTGTGAGGGGTCGCACATACTTCACTCAGACGGTCAGGTTTGATGCTCTTGACCTGAAAAAGATCTGACAGCGGTAACCTTACGGTTAGGACAGCGAGTGTGTTAAATGGATAGGTCACCCACAACTGAAAAGGTAGAAATGTGAAAAAACTCATGACGCGTTAGGGCACCTCATGAAACTAAGTTGATTAAATTAGCTTCAAGATTTATTGTATTTTACAAGATTTGAAAGAATAAAATCCGATATTTTATTGTACTGTGACACCAATAAAGTTGTCATCAAAGATAAAAACATTTCTGTACACAAGAAGTTTACCCGAAAGTAAATATTTACTCTCAGACATTTATGACTTTATCAATAAGCTTAAGCTTATTATGTCTTTAAAAAATAAAATGCCCTGAATAATAACTAAAGTAATATTGATAATTTAATTTGTTTTATAATGCTAATACTACTACTAATATACTAATAGTATTAAAGTAATAACAATAATAATAATTATAAGAATCGTGTGTGTGTGTGTGCGCGCGCGCGCGCGCGTGTGTCTGTTATATTTATCTTCATTTTCAAGGAGAATTATCTAAGTTATCTATAACTTTATGTATGTATACACTGTAAAAAGGGATGAAGAACTGGCAAAAAATTACCAATACATTTTCTGTTTATTTAATTTAATACAATACAAAGTAGAAAAATAATAACTGTAAAAATAATATGGAAATTCCTTCATATCATAGTTTTTTAGAACATGCATCCATCATAAAAGTTATTCATACAATTCTAGGAAGTTTATACATTTCTTGCCAATATAAATATGTTTAACGCATAGTGAAATGAATGCTAAAACAAAACTAGTTTCAAATGAAATATTTCGTGACTAGTTCCTGAAGGAAATTTCCTAACAGGACACGCAGCATCATATTTCAAGTTATCATTGTGCCACATAAACACAATAATAAACACCAGCCCCACTTCTTCCACTCCTATGCGTGTCATGCAGGTTGGCCGTCGGTAATGAGACTCACACTCGACTGAGGGCCTCGATGATGTCTGTCTGATGGTGATGTCATCACTTCAAGCTTCATCTGCACCTGCGTCGTTCATCAAAACCAGATTATTTCCGATTTGTACGTCTCGTCGTTAATATTTGTAAAGTTAATGACTAGATTCAGATTGATAGATTGCCAGGGAAACGCAACACGAGGATGGCGTCCGTGACATCACGGGATAATTAGACCCGCGGGCGCGCGGGTATCTGCAAGCGCGCTGATTTGCATTTTAATACGTTGTTAGCATAGGTGAAGGTTTATCTCCTCTTGATTAGATTCCAGTGATGTAATTACAAAGCGGAGTTTTACTTCTCAGAAAGGGCACCGCGCATAAACATCAATATGATTACCAGTAATTGTTTCAAAACAAATAAGCGGTCGGGTAATCAGTCAACGGGCCGCCTCTGAATTGTTTTGGAAGGCGGCCTCCACCGCCGCACGTCGCACTCGCCTCATTTTAACATCTCAGTTTAAATTGGCTTTCCACTTGTCAGAGTAAAGAATATTTTAAAGATGAGTGGTGAAGGCTCAGAGGTAATCAGTGCTTTTAATGATCTTATTTGTGCGTGAGTGGCTCTGTAGACATTACTTAAGAGTCATTGAGAGAGATGAGACACCACGTTTGAAAAGCTGTCCCCTGACAGCCAGATCCATCCATTTATAAAAGAGGAATTATTATTGACTTTCTCCTCTCTCCTTCCATCCGTCCGTCTCTCTCTCTCTCGCTCTCTTTAAATACGGTTCAAAAATAACAGATTCAACCTTGGGAAGCTTAGAGAACAGAATAAGTAATGACATCGTCGTCACGCTGAGACGTGGCTTACCGTGAAATGGGCTATTGATTTTAAACGGATAAACTGTGTTCCCTTTTTGTGTCGAGAAATTACAGAACAATTTAATTAGGCCTGGAACAACAATATTTATTGCTGGAGGTTTTTTCTATCCGCGCACCCCTCCCCTAATGAAGTTTTTGTTAAACTACCGGAACAATTACACAAACCATGTTGCATAGCTTGATGTCTTTCATGAGGGACAGAGAGAGAGAAAGGATGGGAAGTAATGTATGCATTGATCACACTGTTCATTCCTGAAGGTCTGGCAGACTCGGTACAACAGATGACTCTGTTGAAATGAGGATTGACGTTCACCTTTACATTAGGTGTCATCCTGCATTGTTTGCGCGCCTCCTAGTGCGTCTGTTAGCTGTTTGTCTAAATATAGCCTTCAGTCCATCAAATAAGAAAAGTGATTTACAAGCAGCTCTGCTTTGCCAGGCGCATTTGTCTTTTGTGCTTTTCTGTAAACTCGCACGGATTTAGACACTGAGTTTAGTCTTGACTCCTTTAGTGTACTTTCGTGTCATATTTTAAATATATTTAAATATATTTTTATCTCTGCCTGTGAAAACCGGCCTAATTAATTTACTTTTTATGCATAAAGTTATTTTACACAATATTAACAAAATCGTCTGAGACTATAACATTATTATCTGTAATATTGATTGAGTAAGACCAGCCCAAAGATTGAACTCATAGTGAAATTTATTGTCAAAAACAAATTTTAATGCTCGTTTTCACAGAATTTGAGGTTCTGGCTTTATTCTTGGTTTCACAGACAGTTCACATTTAAGAGTGATAGTTCAGCCAAAAATGAAAATTGTGTCATTTTCTAGCCATTAGGTATTTTGAAGAAAGTTGGTAACGGAACAGCTGTGTTCACAAAGTGTGACACAAAGCAAATGGAAGTGAATGGGCTCTATTACCAGCATTCTTCCAAATATCCTCTTCTGTGTTCTGCGGAAGAAGAAAAAATGAAACAGGTTTGAAATGGCAAGTGGGTGACTAAAGGATAACAGAACTTTTATTTGGGTGACTGTCACTTTAAGACTGTTAATGATGTCCTCCGGTTTCAGGATGGCCAGTGACAGCTGTTTAGGCTGGAGAATGATATGTGCGCTCGCCACTAAATGATTAAATGGTTAAAAGTCTCTTGATTGTAGCCGAGGCACGTGATCCCCTGGGCCCCGTGAGGGGGGAAAGGTCCCGAGGCAGCTGCTGCTTTTGAGCAGGACTCCTTAAGCCCTCTGAGAGCGGGGGCCCCTCGCCGTCTGTGCTCCAAGGTGCTGAAAAACAGTTATTCAAGCCCAAATCCTACAAGCCCCCTCGCGTCCCAGCGCGAGCGGGAGAGTGTGTGCGTGTTCGATTCCAATCCGTCCCCTCGTGTGAAATAAACACCCAGGCTGCTCAGATTCCCCAGTGCGGATGGTTAGGAGCAGGTGTCCCTCAAGCTTTATTAAGTCTTTTCCATCTCTCTCCATTAATGTGCTGAATTCGCTCCAGTGGGGAACAGGGCCCCACGGGAGACCACAGACATTCCGTCTGTCTGCTATCCGGACGCGGGGAACGTCAACCACCACGTTCCACATGAGGGCATAACCGCGCCAAAACAAAGAGACGGACAGGTGTGAGAAGAAAAGGGAGCTAGGTGAAAAGTTACTAGTTGTGACCCACCACTTCCGTTTGAGAGTAGTTCAATGCAACACTGTTATACCACTAGATTACCTTAACATGTGGTAATCAACAACTTTTTAATATACATTTTCTTGGTGAAAAAATGGTTTGGTGAACTCTGTTTTATGTAGAAGACTTTTCCAGAAGACATATGATTAACATGGAGAGCAGTAGAGGTGCCAGTGCCCCCTTCTGCGGAAAATGCTTTGTACAGGTTACCGTTTCAGCTAGCACACAGCCCTGGAACAGAGAATACTGATGAATGCTGCAATTGGTTGTTTATTTTTAGAGGGTGGCATTTAAAGCCAGGGCACTTGGTTCTGACTCAGCGAGCGAGAGAGAGAGAGAGAGAGAGAGAGAGAGAGAGAGAGAGAGAGAGAGAGAGAGAGAGAGAGAGAGACGGAGAGAGAGAGAGAGAGAGAGAGAGAGAGAGAGACGGAGAGAGAGAGAGAGAGAGACGGAGAGAGAGAGAGACGGAGAGAGTGAAACAAACACACGCACACACGCAGAGAGTGAGAGAAAGAGACGGGGGGAGAGCGAGAAAACGAAGGGGGGAGAGAGAGAGAAAAAGAGGGGGGGAGAGAGAGAGAGAGAGAGAGAGAGAGAGAGAGAGAGAGCGAGAGCGCGAGAGCGAGAGCGAGAGAGCCAGAGAGAAAGAGAGAAAGAGAGAAACAGTGAGGCAGACAAAGCGAGACAGTCAGACAGACAGAACAAGATACAGGGAGAGAGACAGATAGATAGAGACAAGCCACCAAGTTGAGCATAATTTTACTCTGTATTGTCTCAGAGACCTCAGATTAGCCTGTAACCTTCAAAAGATTTAAATTTGCATTTGTGTCAATAGAGATTTGGCGGATATGTGTTCCTATGTTGTTTCAAATTGATGTAATGTCCAGTGCGAATCAAGCATCAAATATACACGTTGACTTTGGTTTTCTATCTTAAATCAAATGGTTGGGTCAGTTTTCTGACAGGTCAGTATAATTCACTTGTTTGTTGAAAGGTTCATGATGACGTGCGACCATTGGCCACCTTGTTTCCATTTAAGCGAGGGCCGCTGGCGAATGAATGGCTGCTTTGTGGAATCGGTCAGTAAGATGCTTGTAAATTGTACATTTCCTCTCTGTTCCTGCGTTTATGTGGAATTTACATGACAGCTACATTAATAATGTCCCACGCTCTTGCCACCTGGTATGTGCATTTCCAAATAAATGAACCCATCTACTTCACTTCATAATTCAGAAGTGGTCGGCAGTCAAAAGTTTATCCGGACTTTTCGCGACCACCCAACTGCAGGTTAATTTTGTTCCCTGCCATTAATCCTGGCGGTGTCTGTGTGTTTTTTTCTCTGCGTGTGTATGGGTGTCTGTATGTGTGCTCGTGCATGTTTTTATGTGAGGACATGAGTTGGCTCTGGTTGGGCCTCTGCGAAATTTGTTCGAAAGTGAATCCAAACTCTTTCAAATGGGAAAACAGGGCAGCTCTTTTAGAGGTCATGTTGTGTGTCAATAGCTCTAACAGATGCTATATAAATCTTTAATAGAAAGTACTGTATAGACATGCACCTAATCCCAGTACATCCTGGTCCAGACAGTCTCTCCTGAGCAATGCTGTAGAAATACATCACCTCTGACATTCACTTTATCCTAGTTGTCTTTATCAAAATAAATAGTAGTTTGTCAAATAAAACTAAATATTTGATTCTTCCAAATGCAATTGTATATTTGAATACAGTTAACTTTTTTCTATTGTGATGCTAAGCATTGTATTTAAGAGAATCTTGGGTAAATGGTTAATTTATAATATTAGGTTCCAAAATAAAAATAGACTTATTATATGGACTATATTTTGTGCATTATAGTAATTCATATGTAATAATTACATTATAGTCAAAGTCATATATTGGAGTGTTGTCAAAAATAGATTTCTATCGATACTGATGTCCCGCATTATCAATATCAGCAGCACTCTCTCCCTTTTTCTGACATGATCAAAGTCAACACAGAACCCTGCCTCTTCTTGCATAATGAACACGTTTGCACTGGTTAAATGAATGTTAGAAAGATGACTAGCATAGTCTGGAGTCTCCCAATTGAGGGCGATTTTCCCCACTCCTGCGGCTCCGTGTTGATTTAAATCAACCCCTACGTACTGTTATATTGTAAAGCCAAACGTTATAAAGAGTGCTTGAATATGACTGATGAAAGTGACAATTGGAAAAGTTTATTGCTTTTATTGCTCCTAAAACTTTTGATTTTAAATAGTGTATTGGCAAAATTTACATTAGATAACCAAGCAATAAATAATGTAAAACTATACCTCATTGTCTAGACTAGTCATGTTCTTTTAAAACAAAAAAATTAAATTCTCTGGCCTTATATTTATAGCAGTTTTTCTCTGTGGTATTGAAAATGGAATCGAGTATCTGTATTTTTCAAGGTAATGTCTCTTTTTGCAGAAAAGCAAAATCAAAAAGGTAAATAATAGAAAAGATGTTTATTTTTTGGACCTTAAATAATGCAAAGAAAATAAGTTAATATTTACCTTTAAGCAATACAGTTGTAAGAGTTGTACACGTGTATAGGAAAAGTTACAAAAATATGTTATTTATTGTGATGACCTTGATTTTTTTCGAGGTGTATCTTGTCATCCTTACAGTTTTTCACATTGCTATTGGAAGACTCTGTCATTCCTAAGCTTTGGTTTTGTTGAAAATACAGTAAACTGTAATGGCCACTATAGATTTAGAAATGCAGAAAAAATATTTTTCCCCAGCTGTATGTGTCCTGACAGTATGAAACACGCTTTTTTTTATTTTATTTTTTATTGATAAAAAAAGTGTTTTATTGAAAAATCTGGAACATCTACCCTAGTTTTCATTGAGAGTAAGGTAGCCAAGAACCTAATAATTTTTATTCCGATCTTCTCTGTGAGTAATTTGATCTGGTTTACAATGATCCTAAATGATTCTTTATAAAACTATAAAACTCTTTTACATCCTTTATAACTTAAAAGCTTAATTCCCCAACAATTTTAATTGCATGTAAAAGAGCGACCAGCACATTCAGTACTCTTACAATTGGAACAACATGAGGCAAATAAATAGCAATTTTTTTTTTCTGGATAAATATTCCTTTTACAATTGTTCGACATGACGGATCACAGTGTACTCTGAAAGCAATTTCTCAATTGATGAAATTAAATTAAGCCCTCCACTAAAAGCTGGGCTACAACTGCTTATTACACAGTTTCTCACAGCATTGCAACTCTCTGGCATAAACTTCAACACACACTGCGCTTTATTATTCAGTTGGGCGATTACTCACAAAACAAACTGTTCCTAGTAAAGCGGTTCTCCTCTTTTTATGATCTCCTTGACGTGCACCCTTGAGTGTTTTCCATTGATTCCTCAAGGAGCACTGGACTTATATAAACTCTTGTTTACAGACAAAAGGCCTTATATTTATTTGTCAGCTGTCCTCTCTGGTGTACAACACATCCTCGGCCAGGAACATATTGGCATCGGCGTTACGAGCTCAAAGAGGCTCGCAGAAGAATTGTGGACTCGATGCGATCATAGCTCGACTCGAGTTTGATCAGCAAGCTCCCAAGGCACCGCAGAACAGTTCATCTTAAGATGATCCAAAGGAGATCCATGAATCACAGAGACGCTCGCACATTGCTACACTTATTTTAATATACAGTCCTGACACTGCGTCTTCTATCGGATCTCTAGACTCTTCTCTGACAGGGTGTTTTATAATGGCATGTTAATGAATATTAAAGTGATTGATGTTATTAGTAAGATGTTGTTAGTCCTGTATGTTTAGATTGTGTTGTGTTGGCTGTCATGAAGACAGCGGCTCTGTGATGGGCTGTCACTCGTGTTTAGATTATGGCCTGTGTTAGTGAAGGGATGCATTCTTTCTCCATTAGAGGTCTGATCCGCAAACAATGTCGCTGGCAGAGCGGCGCGTCTCACTTTGGCGTTTAGAGTGAGCCGTCTCATTGTTCTTGTTTAATTGTATCCAGTTCTATTGACAAAAACAATGTTATTGGAGTGGAGGAGGATATTCTGGATCTAATTAACTGCGATTGCTGCGCTTCAAAGCTCCATCTGAAAGAATTTTCGAGACTTGACCTGGTTTTGTTTAGCATCTTTGGGTTTCTCTTCTGTGTCCCTTTCTACCTTCGTCTTGTTTAACAAAACTGTTTGAAATATGTAATAACAATGAAGAACAGAATGGTGATGGATTGGTGCGTCTCTCGTTGATGTCTGAAAAATCAGTTATAACCCTCCCGAATAGACACTCAGCTCTCATCTTGTTTAAATACGTCTAACCACAAGCATATGCCAGACATGTTGCCTCTGGTTTTGTCAATCTGATGTTTAAGCACATTCTTTTCAGCTCTTGTAACATTTGTGGTGAAGCATTTCAAAGAGAGCAGCCTGACATTTCTCACCGTGCCCCTCTTTTCATAAGCGAACATTTGGTGCTCTCAAAAAAAGAGAAAACATGGTCCTTGTGCTTGGTTTAAATGAAATTGTTTGATGCCTGGCCGCATTTTAGATCCATTATGGATCCTGTGGTTTACATTTACTAGGCACTTAATTGCTACATGTTATGAATGAAGAAATTTGGTTGTATTTTTGCCTTTATTTTATATAAGAAGAATGTGCAGACAAGAACATAAGGAAGGGGGAATTGGAGATGGCTTACTATTTGATTCTGGGCATCATATTTGGCACAGAGATATAAGGAAACTTAGTTTGTATTTAAACATTAAGTTGACATTACATAAATTTGAAAAGTAATAAATGCAAAAAGTTTTAGTTAAAATGATTATGAAACAAGTGTATTTTTTCACACATTTATTTCAGTATAGGAATAGTTTCTCAATTTTTACTCAACCTCTTCTCATTTCAAACCTTTATGACCTTTTTCTTCCGCAGAACATAAAAGATATTTTAAAGAAAGTTGGTAACAGAACAGCAGTGGCATCATTCACTTCTATTGTGATTAATTAACACACATTAAAAACATTAAAACTGCAATTGACTTTTAACTTTTTTTTTAAATATCTGTTTTTGTTTTGTGTGGAAGAAAATCTAAATCTAAGAAAATCTATGCTACATTATTGAATTTGGCCCAGACAATTGAAATCTTTACATTTTCAAGAATTAAATTTAAGCATTTTTTTGTGATTTTTAAATATTAATCATGGTGTTGCATTGTATTTGAACGTTTGTTGGCATCTATGTGTTATAACTTGGGATACCACATTTTGTGTTTGTCACAAATTGTTTTGTTCATTTTATTTATTAAAAATAACGTATTTGTTATGATAGTACTAATATAACAATCTTTTTGAATGTGTAGATATGCGTTTTAGTTTTTTTTTCCATTACGACAAACCCGATTTAAGGATAAAGAATGATATTAAGTCTAATGTGATTGTTAAAATAACAATAATTACTTTAAAAATAATATATCTTTTGTTTGTTGATTTACGAATGTTTGTCGTAAGTGGTTGAAATGTTCTTAAAATGATGCAATAACAATGATATATTTTAAAAGAATGTATGGCTTTAAATTTGTTTTTAAAAAGTTTATTTGTAATATAAACAAGTTTTTGATAATAGAGCAGGCCCGGTTGTTGGTTCAACAGAGTGTACTAATACAGGCTAAGTTTGCCTATTGGATTTTTCCAATCCCTGTTAACATGACCTTCTTTTTTTACCTTCAATATCTGGTGAAGCTTTATTAGAAAACTCTCCTTTGCTCCAACATCCGCATCCAAACAACTTCAAACCTTGTTTCCATCCCCAGATCCACACCACCACCTCCCTTGTACCACTTACTCCCTTTGTCACCACTCCACTGCCGCCCAATTTACATTTCTGGAATAAGAGGCTTCTCGCAATTGATTGTGTTTTTCACAATCTGACTAGAGTGCGGCTTTGATGTTGTTCGTGGAGTGCCTAGACACAAGGCTGTGTGTAGAGTACTGTTTGCCTGTGGCCATTGATGAACAGTCCCTGCCTCTCCCTGCAGGCTCGCTGTTTGTTTGTGTGAATTGCTTATGTAGCCACATCAGCTGCTTTCAGTCAAGCTACTATGCAGTAAATAAAACTGCCGTCAATATTGAGCATCGCTGGTGTTACTTCCTGCTGTGAGGTGGACTGCTGTTTTCCTTTGCCGAGTTAATAAGTAAACAGTTGCGAATATCGCCTCTTTCGATCGATGATGTTCACACGTATGTGGCTTGCTGATGTTGCCAGGCAGATTCGTATTAAATGTTTTTGAAGCATTATACTGGCTGGACATATATGTTAACTGATGTGATACTTGTTATTTCTTTAGCTTGTTTGCTTGAAATAATATACAGGGACTCTTTTCTTTGCAGATGTATCCCGGACGTTAAAGTGACAGCTCACCCAAAAATGACAAAAGTGTCATTTACTTAGCCTCTTGTTCCTTTAAACCTGTATGACTGTCTTACTTCCATAAAACACAAAAGAAGATATTTAGAAGAATGCTGTAATTTGCACCCATTGACCAGAATAAGTTTTTGTCCACACAGGAGAAGCGTTTCGACTACAAAAAATATATTTTGTGTTGAATGAAGTCATATAGGTTTGAAATGAGAAGTGGGTGAGTAAATGGAAGCATGATTTTATTTTTTGAATAAACTATTACTTTAAGTAAACCTTATGCTACTGTTTTCTCTTTAAAACGTCTATGTAACTACACTTTAAAGGAATATTAAAGTAATAAACAGTAGTATTTATCGACATATATTTCTGCTTTACCTTAAAAATGGCACTCTGAATAAATTGGTTGAAATTAAAAATTCGTTTAGATTTAGATTTCTATATTAATTTGCCTTTTTCTTCCACTTTATTATGTATAACCCACACTTAGTTGTGTTGCTCTTTTTTTTGCAAGTGATTTTCTATGTGTGCCTGTGTATGTCACTTGTGTGTGCTTGGTGTGTGTATGTTCAGTTTTTCTCTATGGGATGCGGTGTGTGTGTGTTTGGTCTTTTGCCCTGCTTTGTAACCCAACACTGGGGCACTATGGCAGCTCTCCCATCCAGGGTTGTCCTTAAGAGAGTTCTCCTCCTGACCCATTTCAGGCCATAACTAAGATGTGTTCTCCAGTGGAGAACTGAGCAGAAAGTGCAAGAGGTTTTTCGGTGTGTGTGTGTGTGTGTGTCTGTGTGTAAAAGGGTAATGTGTTTGTGTACGTATGGTCGTGGTTTGACTTGCTTAGCTCAGTCCCACGCACTGCGGTCAGAATGGTTGGTAATTTTTTTTCTGTGCTGAGGAAGTGTGTATATTGTTCCCACGCTATGTATATCTGAGGGTCTGGTGTGTTAGGCAGGGGGCGCTGTCGGCCTCTGCACTCCTCTCTGACCCAGGCAGCACATGGATGATGGAAACCGAGATGTTTATAAACGTTCAGCACAGTTGAGTAAACTGCAGTGAACTGTGTTTGCAGATTCAAATGAGGGTTTTACTGTAAAAAATGTTTTATGTGTTGTTCTATGGGTTGCATTTAAATTCTGAAATGAATTACTCGCTTTCTAGTTGTTACTAATCTGCGTTAACATCTTTATTTAGTTGAACACATTTTTGGAAGGATGATCGCAACCAATCAGTTCTCGGTCACTACTGATCACCATAGTAGAAAAATGCATTTGGTGGTCAAAGTGCACAAATCTTTTTTTTTGCTGTCCAACATTCTTCCAAATATCTTTCTTTGTGATCCCCCTGTTTTTCTTTTTCCTAGTGAGAAGTCGAAGCATCTTTTTTATACCATTTAACAAAAGGGAAGACAATTTCATGATAAACTGACAAATATCCACCATAGACCTTAAATAGGTTTGACATCACGACATCCACAGCATTTCCCACCAGTGACGCCAACATGCTATTTTTGAAATCCACACTTATTTGATATTTTTGAGTTTAATCAAAGAAGGTCTATGGAGTGACATGACGATGGGTAGGTTTTTGACACGGTTTTTATGTGATCTATTCCTTTAAGAGACAACTCAGACAAGCACACACGAGGAAGACGCACGTGATGGCGTTCTCATGAGGTGTCACTCCACTGTTTACAAAAGCTTCAAAAGGCTGAAGGCAAGCCGGTGTGTGAAACCGATGCATTTGTTGTCGGGCAGCATCTTGAGAAGCCTCAACATGCCAGCCATCTCCAGCCCGAGCCTTTTGTTGCCAAGTGTGCAGAGCTCCTGTTGCTAAAGGAAGTACTTAAATGTGTAGTTATGTGAGATCTTTCCTCGCTAAAGCCGGCCCCCCGCTGCTCCTTCCTGCTCTTTGGCTGAATATGAAGTGTTGCTTGATGGGCTTTTCCCCTCTGACAGTGTCACAAGAGGAGTGACAGATCAGAGAGAGGGCTGACCCTCCTCCCAGAGGAAGTGCTGGGAGCCAGGGGTGGCCCATTCAGAGCCCCAAGGCCACTCTGTGCTAATGGAACATGATAAGCTTTTCATGAATCATTGTGCGAAGCTGCTTTTGTGCGCCAATGTCTCTGTAGGCTTGGTACATCATTGCCGTCATTGCCTTTCTCAGAATTCATAAGAACACGGATTGAATTTACATGGTAGCTTTAATGACGTGTCAGAGATTTTCTTGGTATTTCATAGAGAGCCACATAGACAGGTTGCATTTTGTAGCTTTTTTTGGAAGGGTCTTGGCTTTAGCCCTTTTCAAAAACAAGCAAAGAATATATTTTAACCATAATTATAAATCTTTAATCAACCATACAGAGGACATTACTGATGACATGGCAAACCACTCTTGGGGCTTGACTATGCAAATTTTCAGAATGGTTTTTAGCATGTTTCTGGCCTTGTTATGTGTATATGTGTGTGTAACATTAGAACATGTGTTTTTACTCAGAATTTAAACACATTTATTTGAATATTAAAAATATTGTATGTGTCTTGCACTGATGAGCTTGAAGGCTTGGCAAAGAAATGACACACAACACACATGCAAAGCTTATGGAATTACAAAATGTAAAGAACTGACAAATGTTTAGTGAACCTGATTCTTTTTTTTAAGCTTTTTGTTTTCTGAGTTTTTATTTGCTGTTATATATAATTTTTTAATTGTAATAAAATATTTATAATATTTTAAAGGGTTTCGAAAGTTAGAGTTACTGTCTTCATTTGCTTACCCTTTTGTAATTTTAAATCTGTAGAACTTTTTCTTTCACCGAACACAAAAGAAGATAAGTTGAAGAATGCCACCCATTCGCTTGTATTGGTTTCATGTGCATACATGAGAAGTGAATGGGTGTCACTGCGGTTCGGTTGTCAACTTTCTTCAAAATAATTTATTTTATGAACTGTGTAAAAGAGGAGTATAGATTTGGAATGACAAGAGAACAAAGGATGATATATTTTTCATTTTTGGGAGAAATATCACTTATTGTGCAAACATGCTCTCTGGACTGTTTGTATATAGTGTATGGGTCTGTGGTGTAACTTAATGTATTGCCACTCAAATTCATTTGAAATTCAAATAGTCGGCAGGAATTTTTTAAAATCGACCTGCAGTTTTCACCAGCTGTGTCCCACAGACGAATCAACTTTACTTATTATCTAACAGTTGCTTTTGGATGATACGTGAACACAAAAATAATGTTTCATCTATTTTGACCTTGTCTTAGTTTCCCAAAAAATATTATTGGTACCCCTCATCTTTACTCTCCGCCCACATGTGAGTTTCCTTTATGTATTTACGTACATGAGCTTTATCTCTTGTACATCAGTCTCAAACATGAGGGGAAGCTTAGACGAAAACACAAGCGTGCGCGTCCGCACAAGGTCTGTTTATGCCGCTTGTGTATTCAGTGCAGAGGCCACGGGAGGTCGTGTCCTTCAGTGACTCACACTATTTGCATGCTGTTAAAATCTGTTGCATACACAGGTCTGTGCTGAATGCCTTCCTCTGTAATAATGTCCAGACACCAGGCAGGTCGATTGTTTTCTTTGTGTGGGTCTCGTGTATGTGTGTGCGCATGTCTCTACGTGCCGAGAGATTCGTGCAAAAGTACAGTACACTCACACATTCTCAGAATGCTCACTGCCCTGCGGCATAATTTCTCCATTTCCTGTTTACAGTGTCTGAGGTTTCCTGTTCTCAATGCCTCTCCACTGGGTGATATTGTGATCTTGCTATTTCTTCTCCGGACAAGGGCTGTGTCAAAAATAAAACCTTGTATCAAAAATCCCACCTTATATTGAATTATAAATCAAAATACTTTGTACTTTGTGTGTGTGGTTAAATATTTTAAAAATATAAAAAAAATATAGTCCTTATTTTATTCTGTTTTATATTCTTTGTGCATGCTTGTATTAAACTTTATTCTAAGTAAAAATGTCACCATACCAACCGTCTATTTTTCTCTTCTGCATTAGGTTTGAAGAGATAGTCAAGAAATCCAAAGTTGAATACCATGCTGGAGGTGCCACTCAGAACTCGGTGAAGGTCGCACAGGTTTGTGGTTCTTTTACCTCATGTCTCTATGACCTCTCTTGTTTGAAATCACAAAGATTTTAATCTGACATGTTTAATTGAACACATTTAAAACGTGGCCTGCAGAGTTTCTCACTGCAGATCAGGTGAGAATGTTCTAACCATATTTCTATGTATATGATGACGATTGCTTAAACTGTTTTACAGCAGTATTGCTATTAATTACATTGTGGACTGCATACTTAGATGTTTTAGTAATTTTACTTCTCGGATTCCAAACCTTATATTACATTTCCTTCTTATGTGTGTGTGTTTGTACCTGTAAACGATTTGTGAAAAAATCTAAAAGTCCATGATGAAGTCCTGAGCTACAGAATACACCATGATTGTTGTCATCCAGTTACTTCTGTGACGTGTCGTCAGAGACCTAGTTACAGTAGACTATGACCAATTAAGCATAAGATAAATATTAATACTGAATACGTGTTCTTTGAACATTTAATTGCATTTATGTATTCTTGATGACTCAAAGAATAATCAATTTGTGTTTATCACTATCTTAGAGTCACTTTACATACTTCATTTCAACAGATATGACTTTTTAAAAACAAACATTGAGTACAAATGTTGCTAAAAACGCAGCATCACAAAGTAAATGCAGTCTTTGAATATTTTTATTCTATTCTGTAGCTGTGAACTTTTAACCGTTTTTATTGTTCAACAATGTTTTTTTACCAACTAAGTCATATCGACTTTTGTGAAAGGTAACCTTTGTGTATCCTTAAACCAAAAGGAAAATGTTTTTTCTTCCTTTCCTCTTGTCACAATGTAATAATTTACTCACAAGCCAGGTAGATGTGCAAGAAAATATACATTGTTGCCAGCTTATGATGTTAATGATGTGATAGGATTCAGGCTGGCTGTACATATACCTTACATGGTGTTTATACACATCACCATCATCACTATATGTCCACAGTTATATTTTCTGTACATCCTAATTCTTGATACGCTTCTATTTTCTAACATATTTTACTTCAAGTTTCTATTTGTTATATCAGCCCCAGTGCTCACGACAGCAAGAACTACAGATACACTTTCCTACTTTATTGCCTAAAAGAGACGCAGATTTTTTGCTCTTAACTTTTGCTGCCCTGGTCTGAAAACATTGTTCACAAGCGTTTGCAACACCGTCTCAAAATGTTTTTTCCCTTCTCAGAGTTCCTTGTATTCCCAGGACGCTAGGCTTCACAAGGAAATTTATTTGTGCCATGTTGTTTAAGGGTAACAATAGAACTGTTCTTCCCTGACGGTCCAGTGGGGTGCTGTCACAGCAGAGAAATCACTTTAAACAGTGCTGTTGCCCCCAGGGCTCAACTGCACATTGATTTTTGTGACACATTTCCTGAATTCGGCACTGCTGTCTTCTAGTTATTGTGTACTTTTGCAGGTGGTTGAGGACATCTGCACTTTTAGGAACTCAGGAACGGGAGTTATTTTGATATAAATCATCTATAAAGTCATGTGGAATTTTCAGATTATCTCCAAATGATGCACGGCATCCAAATCTGCCGACGCATTAGGCTGCGAAGCCTTTTACATGCTCGGCATCTATCACAGTGAAATACAGACCTCTGTGTGTGATGAGCTAAGACTATGGATAATCATTTGGGTATCTGCCAGTGAAAGCAAATGCGATTACATTACTTTAACGTCTGACTGCCGTAACTTTGTGGGCCGCATTTGTTATGACCCGAAAGGACACACAGAAATGATTCCTCATTTTGGGCCTTTTTCTCTGGCCACTTCCCTGCATTTATTGCTTAACTGGGTTTGTTGCAAACATCCTTGCCCCGTATGCCAGCTCTTCACCTGCTGTCACTGATAAACGAGTCGGGGAAGTAAAAGTTGTGCCCATTTTGAAGTCGAGCTTGTTAAGAGGCTGCCAGTGATGTGTGGGTTGTTAAGCGCCAGTTTGATCAGACAGCTCTTCAAAGCCGACCAGTGCGAGAAGGGAAGCTTGATGCGGAACCGAGGCTCTGAGATTAACACATGGCAGCACCTGGAACGCCAGGAGCGACGCAACATGTGTGTCGGTGTCGTGGAAAACGAGAGCTTTCAAATGCAATGACATGGGCTGCCTTGTGAGCTCAGATCAAAGCGCACATGTGGAGATGAGGTGCTCCAGTCTGAGGCTGCTATCAGCCTCGGGCACTGCTGGGCAGACGTGGGAGGGAGCATGTTCCGCTCTTTCTACCTGACTGAGATTTACCTGACCGTTTACACCACAACTGCCATTGGAGAGGGAGGGTTATCTTGCTCTCTCTTCATCACCTTTTCTTTCTTTTTCCCTGCTCTCCCTGAGACCATAAAATCAAAAGGATGGACATTTTTTACCTCCTGATTTGGTCCTCCACAGCATTAGACCATGCAGAGAAAGATACACACAAGTAACAGGTTTTAAAGGAATACTTCGCCCATTATTGAAAGTCGTTCAAAGCCTTAGTTGTTAAACCTTCTATGCATTCTTTTAAATTCAATGGGAATAGTCTAAGATAAACGAAATAATGCTTGATTCAAAAGATGTTAAATTTTTTTATGTAATGTGTTTTTATAAGGTGGGGTCAGGATAAGAACATTAACCCACGTACGCGCTTGTATCTGTCTTACCACTGGGCTACAGCTCTGACAAATCACAAATAAAGTTCATTTGTAGTTGTTTTTAGAAATGTGATGTCAACTGCAGTTTAACCCCATTAAAATGTACCTGATCAGATAAAAGTTGTCCATGCAACTTGTTAACCAAATTATAGATTTGTTTGATGAACAGACTGAAGTTTAAGCCTTTATGTACTAATAATCTTCCCCTCCAGTGAGCTGTTAACATGAGAACCGCTTTGACCGGATCATTGAGAGTTGAACTTGAGAACCAGAACGGTGAATGAATTGTTTGTTTGAGCTTGTTATTTCAATTAACTGAATGATCTGGTTCAGAAAATCCCATAGAAAACATCATATTTGTATCATATATACATGCATTTATTTAGAAATTGGACTGATTCGCTCATGAAAGCTAAGCTTGATTTCCGTGAACCAATTCCAGGACTTCTGGGATGATCAGGTTTTGAAAAAAAAACATTATTAGCAGAAAATTATGACTTAAAGGGCTACCTGACTTTTTCTGGAAAACTCAAAAGAAGGTATTTTGAAGAATCTTTACAACCAAACAACATTAGACCCCAATGACTTCCATTGTTTTGACACTAAATCACATTTCACGAAATATCTTCTGTGTCATACAAAAGACATCGCGTTAATAAACAATATATCAAATTTGTCCCTTCCATTTCTCCTGCTCTTGTATGGCTTAGTACGGTTTATATAACATTTTTGTTTCACCGAAAGCGAGTTCAGAACAACAACGCATGGATAAATAAATACTGACAGATTTCTTTTAGTCATTTCATACTGTTACAACACAAATTCCCCAGACTTCTAAAAAACCTAGAACCTCAGGAACAATCAATTGATGGTTTAGCGCTGAGCTTCTTCAGGTGGATCTTTGATGCATCTGAATTGGTAAATTTGTGCAGGAGACATTGCGCTATTCTGACAGACACTGCTATGCCCCACAGGACCTTCATAGATGAAGACTTTCACCTGCAAGTAACGATCTGGAATTCTCTTTTTATAGAGAACGAAACCCAGCGTCGCTCTACAGGCCCCAGACATCAAAGCCAGGATAGAGAATCACACTCTTTCACTGTATATATAATGTTCCCCAAGCATTCTTCTGCACTGTGATCCAAGAATTGGCTCTCTTACATGTGCAACCCTGGTGTGGCCCCTTTGAGCAACTGAGTATATGAGAGGGGAAGAGGCTGACACTTACCAACAGAGATAGCAGTTGTTAGGTGCTGCCTGAATCGGGAGGTTAAATTACTCTTTTTGAGCGCCGTGGGCATATGGCTCTAAAGAGTTGACACTCTTAAACACATGGCATGTTGGGCTGCTATCGATGGCATTAATGAAGGTTTGATTCTTTGATGCAGACCGTAACATTGAGGGTTGTGTTTTAGATGTTTTTATAAAAGTGGAAAGTTTGTGAGGATATCTTCACTTTTGCAGTCTTTTCTTTTCTCAGCTTTTCCGTTTCTCCTTTTTTCCATTTGTCGCTGGCCCGTGGTGCCTTCGCAGATTCTTTTTCAAAGTGGTGAAGGGGCCCAACCTTGGACGCGAACTGGCCTGTTTTATTAGAAACACATGTGCACTCTGTAGCTGGAACTCCTTCATGAAGAAAATCACATTTCTCTCTTCAGCACACAAAGGCCTTTCCCAGTTCATATTTTTGCATGGAAACTTAAATTGGGGAAAAGTTGGTGCCTATAACCAGACGTCAGGCAAGAAGACAAAACGTTCCATGACCTCATGTTCGACTTGACTGTAGGTTTTTGCTTTCTTTTGAAAAAAATCCCAGTCCATCTGACCTTTTTTTCGCTAGAGTTAATATATTTTTTGTCATTCGTAGAGGAGGAGGAAAATGGCAAACGTTATGTGTATCAATCTTGGCAGGGGGAAGAAAGGGAAATTTCGACGGAGAAGAAAGGAAAGTTAATGCTCTGAAGACTCGTGAGATTAACAAGACACATACCAGGGAACGCTAAACTCTCCACGGTAAATGACCGCAACATCTGTGTCCGATATTCGCGAGAGAGGGTGAATGGAAATGCAAGAATGTCTCAATACCTGCCTTTACGATTGCATTTCAAATGATACAGATTGAGGATTTCGATACGTGAGAGTGTGAAATTTGACTGGGGATGGATTTTAACGGAGGGAGTGTTAAATGAAAGACTAATGTAACTTCAGCAGAGCGAGCTTGTCTTGATTAATGATTGCTAAATACCTGCAGGTATTGCAGATGATGTGCAGTGCAGCGAGAAGCTCAAAAACAGCCTCATCATTAAGCGTGCTCCTCCGTTTCTCGACAGAAGGTTAATTGAATGTTAACATTCAAAAGCGGCTGCTTCTCGGACAACTGCGCAGCCAAGAATGTTTTATTTCCTTCCTGAGTTGATGAAGGGTCACAGACAATTAAGCGCCCGGAGAAAAAACTTCGAAACTGTGTCACTTTTGCCTCCATCTGCACCTCGGCATTCCTGTAAAGCAGCAGATTGGCGGCCGTTTCCGTCCTGTTCAGGAAGAGCCGTGTGTAGATGTTACTCCCAAAAGCTGGCACGTTTAAAGGATTTATATCTTTTTCTTTCCTCTTTCATTTTATTTCTCAAAAGGTTATTTACTGAAAACCATACCCCCACTGGCCTGTCTGCGACTAAAGCCAGTGATCATTGTCCAAGCTAATACCACTTGTTCCTCGTAGGGAGCCGGAAAACAGAGTAGATCACAACAGCTCTAATCTTTATTTTGATCAGTCCAGCGGTCCCCCAGCGGGTGCTCCCGATTCTCTCCGAGCACCCTTGTTTATCAGTTTGCTTTTGTCTTATCTTTGCACTTTCGATACTGTTTCCCACACTTATACATAGGTTTTTAATGTGACCTATAAATCTTTACAGCAAAGTTTTAGGTTCTTTAGAAAAATGGCTTACACTCAATTAAAGGTGGCATGCATAAACATAAAATGTACATCCGTTTTATTCAGGATAGCTGCATATCAGACTTTAAATACATTGCTTTAGGCCATGCAGTTAGGCATGCAAAACAAGTAATTTGCGTTTTTGCGTTGTTGTAGCCTGACATTGGTTTAACAGATTAACAGATAACACTTCACATATCTTTGGAATCATGCTATTAGAACTTACTGTTTAAGATTTTTTAAACCTTCTCAGAATCCCTTCCGGGTTGAGTTTTTTGTACAATTATTTATTCACATAAACGATCCAAGGTTTTGGGACACTTATGAGATTTTTATTATTCATGAAAAAACATATGAATGCATGATTATGAAATAAAACTTAAAACTATGGGAAATCTCCTGTAAGAGAAAAAATTAAAAATAATATAAAACTGGTTGTATTTGACTAGAGTTTGCAGAAATTTTTTCTTGTCATTTTATCAAGCAGCTTCATAAAATCTGAATTCTGTTCTGTTATCTTATTGGCTGTTCTGTCTTTAATATCCGGTCAAAGTCATCCATTTTATGTGTGTTTCCTAAATACTATTTTTGTCTTCTAAACCAATTTGAGACATTAAGGCATGAAAAAAAGAAACACTTTTAGCCGGTAGGGTAATATTTTAAATCTTACATATTAAGTGGATCTTAGATGTTTTTTTAATAGATATAGTGAAGAGAATATTTCAAAAAGGCGAGAACTCTTTTAATTATTTTATATTTCCAGAAATATCAGTCAAACTGCAGTTTATTTTGATTAACCATCATAACTTTAAAAAATAAATTTTTGTTTATTCTGTTGTTCTGTTTAAACATTTGTGGGAGAGTTTAAAAACTTAAACGTTTATTTACATCATTCAGTGTGGTCTGTGTGATGTCACACACTTTGTACAAAGTATGAGCACATCAATAATAATCCTGACCTTCATTGCTTTCGTCTGAAGGTTCCATTCATCATAAAAAAAATCTTAACTATTTCCATTTGTATTACCACATTTTTATTGATAAAGATAATCAAGCTTTTTTTCTTTTTTGCCAAACCTGACCTCAATCGATATAAGACTTAATTTTAATAATCTCTGCAGTTGAACTTTGCCCTTCCTCTTCATATCAAAATGGCAAATTTTAAGTGTCTTGCTATATCCGCACTTCATATTTACAGTTAACTAAATACATCATCTGTGTACCTAAACTATACCTTATATGAATTCTCAATGTATGAACACCACTTACACTATTTACCTTTTCAAAACATCGGTATGCAGTGCAATCATTTGTTTATCCACTTCGGCTCGGTTGCTAGGCGACATCTGAGTTGTTCACCAAACAACCGCAGAGCTAACGGTACCCATGCTGTTTTGGCTCCTCATACGTCATCTTTGAGGCCTCCGTCACGATGTCACATAAGAACCCTGACTTTGAATAGACAGAATCATAAGACCCTGGATTCTCTTCCGACTGTAATTGTGTGACATTTATGATACGCAGTATAGCATGGTGTCGTTACAAACGCAGCAGAGATGAGTCAAGCCCGGGGACGTTGTGGAAAGGTCAAAGCGAGTGGCGCACACACATAGACGCAAGCGTATTTATAGATGCAGGCGTTCAGATGTGACAAATGGTGATGAACACAGAACTCTTAGATCCTTCCAGCACATACTGTTACGTGACATAGTGAAGGTGACGCTTCCCCCGCATTATGAATAATGATTAACTGCAGGCAACCGCCAAGAAGGGCTTGGTGGGGAGAGATATAAATAGACTCTGTCTTTTGTTCATTCGCTTGCTATCACACTAAAGAAGAGGCTCAGACTGTAGGAGGAGGCAATGAGGCATGTGGGATATGCTAGAAAAGACCTTTTCTCACTCAGGCTAACAAAGCCATACCGTGCGTGAGCATTTGCATACACGCACAAACACAAATAAAGCGTGTAGAGAGAGATGCGGTCGACCTTTCATAAGCGTGTGGTCATCGCATTAATGGAAAACATACGTTTTCTTTGTTAGAAACAGCATTTTGCATTTGTCTCACTAATGCGCTACAAAGTGACGTTAAACAATGTTTGTAATGTCTTACATGTTTTATAGACTTGTTTGTGCAGTAAAGTATTTTGTGTTTGAAACAATTTTCAACAAATGAGCATATTTAATGCACAGTTCTATAATAGTCCCCCCAAAAAGGAAACTTCGTGTCATTTCAAACCTTAAAGACTGGTTTTCCGCGGAACAAACAAATATATATTTTGAAGAATGTTGGTAAATGAAAGCCATTGGTCCCCATTGACTTGCATTGGTTTTGTATCCATACAAAGCGAGTCAATATGGACCAGCTGTTTTTGGTTGCCAATATTCTTTCAAATATCTTATTTTGTGCTTCGACACAACATTTATTTCATCATTTATTCTTTGTATTTATATAATGTATATGATTTTTCTTTACGTCCTCCAAATGCCAAAAGACTGAATTGCCCTTACATTAAAGATTTAGCTGTTCGATACATCGCACATGTATGTGATGGGTTGTTAGGGGTATCCCACTTGGAGCTCACAGTGTTTAAATGACAGACTCATTAACAAAATCCAATTGACTTTCATTTAAAACCAGATCCTGTTTTTCCTTAACACTTTGGATGCAGTGAATGATTTTACTGGTGGTGTGGTTGTAATTCTCGCCGCTCGCTGAATGAAATTGACTGCAGATTTCTCAGGTCTTAATTAAAGCACTCCTTTATTCAGTACTAAAACTGCGGTTCAGTCTGCGGTTACAGAATCAACTCCATTGCATGCTTTTCCGTATTAAATCAATGTCTTGACTAACCTGCAGATAATATGCGGGATATAGTTCACAAGCTGTGGTCTGTATGGATTTTCACATGACTTCATTTACTCTGGTAAAGCTGCCGGGGGTCCAACAGCACGCACCGTTCCTCGTAAGTATGCAGAAATGCTTGTTTGATTAACATGGGTACTCCAGGGAGGCATCGAAGATTCATGTGTCATAAGCCTCTGAACAATTTGAATTTAGATAGAATGAGACAGACTGGCGCGAACCGAATGTTTACGGGACCCGGGGGTGAAATTCAAAGCTTATCCATGACTCTCGCACACACCCAAACAACTCTGTGCACTTTTTGATCATGTTTATTTTGGGCACCATTAGTCATCTGCTCGCTTGGCCAATAGGCTAAATTGCTGTGGATCTTTTGTGAACAAAGCTTGCTGAGAATACAGTCTGGTCCGGTCCTAGAGGATAAGGTGCTTTGTAGCCGGACGCTTGGTATTCATGACACGCCGTTGTACTAAACGCGCTGGGCCCTCGGTCCGTCTCATAACTGGAGCACTAACAAAGCTGTTCATTTGGCATCAGCAGCGGCTCCTGATATAGAACAGGCAGCTCCTGCTTAAGTGTTTCTCTCTCGGCAAATCCTATTCAGTGTTGTGCTTTTCTGTTCTTCCTAACTCAGGACCCGGTCCAGGAAATTAGTCATTTCCTTCTAGTTTATTTGTCCGTAACGGAGCATAACACAAGTGTTGTTTCTTTCAGCACTGAATGGCTTTAAAGACAGTTATGTTTTCCCTTGTAGCGTTATTAGGGGAAAACGCGCTTTACACGTTGGCCCTACTCGTGCACTTTAGTTCTTTGCAACTGTACCGGTGAGCACTTTCCAGATCCACCTAAGAGCCCTTTAAGTCGTGCAAAAGATCTTGGGCAGTAGCGCACAGGCTGGCTGGACTACATGAAAGACTTTGGGCCTTTTAAGCCTGGGCGCTTTCCCACTCAGTCTTAGTTCTATCTTGTGTTTATATTTGCTCTGCTAGGCTCTTAATGCAGTCCTGAAGAAGGCTCCAGATAAAAATCAATGACAGATGTGACCAGAAGAAAGAACAGCAATTACATGGAAAGTCATCTTCTAGGGTCATCTTACTTTATCCCCAGGCAGTCTCAGTCTATCTCATTTTTACCTGCTCGCTCATCTTAGGGTGTTATGCTGGTCCCAGAAGAAGTTAACGGAGGAGATAGAGAATTTGACGAATAGAGGTGATCGGAGAAGTGTATGTGCTGTGTTTTAAGGGAACGTCCATAGATAGAGATGTGTTACATGGACACCATTGGCTGACACCTTTGGTCAGACAAACAGAGCATTTTGTAGGAACTTAAACTTTTTGCTAACACTATACATTGAGGTTGTATTTGTTAACATGGTAAATGGATTTTCAGACAAACTTTAGCATTTATCTTTGTTTATGTCAGTTAATGAACACAATGTGCAATAGTATGGGTGCCAGTTACCTACACTCTTCAAAATATCTTCTTTTGTTTAGTATTGCAAAGAATCTAGAATTTTGGTTGAAATACCACTTTAATGTTGTTCAGAGTCACTCAATGTCATCTCATGCATAACTAAATTATAATTTAAACAAACTTATTATAAACTTTTCTTTGCATCCGACATAAGTATCTTCATACACCTCAACTAAATTTAGCAATGCATGTTATTAGTGGGTTGTAGAATAAGTATCACCTTTTAACGTCTGTGTGTATATATAGAGTTGTGCAGAATGTAGAAAAGATATGTTCAATTTTTTTTATTTTGCAGAATATAATTTATGTATTTATGCAGAAACGTATACAGAAGACATCCCTGCCTTAAAGTCTTGTCGATGTCAAATGCACCTCTGTCTGCCATACAACAATTAAAACAGAAAGAGATTTATAAATGAAGGAAACGCACAAGCCCCAGCACTTACTGACAGCTGGAGTGGAGTGAAAAAAAACTGGTTATATAAATTTTAGATGACGAACACATCCTTGTTTCTAGGGGTGTCAGTACCAGTCTTTTTCTCGTTCTGTTTCACTTCTCGAAATGACAGTATTGCAGGAGTTTATAGAGGAGATGGAGAGTCTGAGTGTTGAGTGACTGTGAAAAATGAATGGGGGGAAATGACAGAAGCTGGTGACACACAGCAGGTGACAGACAAGATACTAACAGTCTGCTCCTTACCATTGCATTCTCGTTCATGCTCCCTGCAGAGCTGCAGCCTGCCGTACTGCACTCGGGCTCTTGGATCGGAGCGCTTAAAGAATGCCACTAAACCAGAAAAGTCTACCAAATGGCGTGGAATCTAAATCTTTCATCTCTCCAGCCAGCCAGAACATTTTGTTTTTCTGTTGTGAAGTCGTGATCTGAAAAACGTCCTCTCTGTTCTTTCACACAGAGCAAAGTCATGAATATTTTGGTCATTAAGAAGTCCAGGAATGCTTTGTGTCCTAAATAGTCAGAGTAAGATTTTATCTGAGGCCTCTGAGGTCTACCAAAACACGCATTTCAGTTATAGGACCCTCTTTTGAACAGTTCTTAAATCTCATGACAGGTCATGGTCGAAATGTCAGACCAACCTTTCGTTCGACCTTTCGTGGCGTTTAAATTGTACTGTCACCCTCAAAGAGAAAGAAGTCCTTGACATTGCTGGCTTGGTTAAATAATCTGACTCATGAAAACATATCAGTTTAGTCCATTGGGCTCGTGCATGTATTTCCCATCCTCTATTGTCTATAAATTGTGATGTGCATTGCGGTTTGTTAAACTCGATGATGGATGAGGTTAGTTAAAGCTTATGTTGGGCTGCCTCACACAATATTCCTCTGAACATTACAATAGAAACTCTATCCTTTTTCAACATGTGTCCAGATATGATTAGACACGACTCATCTTTTTGGTTGTTTATTCAAACTCTGTCAACCTCAGACAGATAAAGCAAAAAAGTCTGAAAATGAGTTTGGGGATGACAGAAGAATTTGCCTCAACACTAAAAAGACACAATGAATTTCGCCTGTCCAGAAATGTGCTGTTCATACAGCAAAATTAGAAGCAGGCAGAGTCCAAGAGCAAAGCTGGCAAGAGTTGCGATGTCTCCATGTTATTGAGAAGACCACCAGGGATGCGTTTTCAGTCTGTTTTTAATCGCTATAATATTCTCTGTAAAAGAACTGGCTGCGGGCTGCAATTTACTGCTGCATTGTAACAGATCAGTTTCTGCTTATCATTAAGTGTGCCCAAACAAATCGCATATCTGTACTTTTTTGTCCTGCTTTTCTTTTTTTTAATTTTGCATCATTCCGTAAATTACTCAGCTTGTTGTTTTTTTTACTTGTAAATGTTTGATTACTTGGGTTAAATTTGTGGAACTCTAAATCAGAAACAGTATCAGTATTTAATAATGAATACTGAAATCAAAATTATTTTAAAAACACTTTTAGTTTGTTACTAAAGTGCAATAATGTTAATGCATCATAGGCCCTCGAATACCAGTATGACAATCACACACATTTATCTGTGTTAAACTTTTGAGTGTGTGATTCAATTTTTCCTGTAATGTGTTATGTTTCTATGTAATTTAATAAAGTGCAAAATGTTAAATACAAATAAACAAATGGTATACAATATGAATATGGAAAATACATTGTGCCCTATTTTTACTTATAATTTTAGATGATAAGAGCAGTATACCACTTTTATGCCATCTGTGCTGTTTTTAGTAAAGTTATGAATTTATTCTTTACAAAAAAACTGTATATCCTGGTTTCAAAGATAAAATGGAAACCAGTGTATTGCTTAATATAATAATGAGGATAAAGGTTTATTTTGGGTTTGAGAGGTTGCTGAGATTAAGGAAGGCAATAAGTATTGGTCACTCGTGTAAATTTCACCTACGGTATGTCTAGAAAGTCTACTAATGCAAATATTTTGGTAACACTTTACAATAAGGTTCTATTAATAAACAATTACTTAATGCATAAATCAAAATATGTCCAATAATAATTTAGCATTGATTAATGTTGCTTCATGTTAATTTTACCATTTATTTAAACATTTTTAAAATCAAAAGTTTTCCCTGTTAACATGAGTATATGCACCCTGAACTAACATGATTAACTGTGTATTGACATAAACTAACTAGTAAATACTGAAAAACATTATTGTTCATTGTTAGCTAATGCTGGTTAATGCATTTACTAATGTTAACAAATAACACCTCATTGTAAAGTGTTTCCGAAATTAGTTTTACAAATGTGTTCTCACGGATATGCATCTGGACTGCAACCACCTGTTAAAGGTGGCATTAATGAAACTAGACTATCCATCCTTCTTCTTAAAAATGATCTTGTAGCCCCAGGAACATTCAGACATCTTATTCTACATCATAATCCCTGATGTGAAGCAGCTCCTGTACCGTGTTTTAGTGCCAGTCGAGAGTGACCGCATCACAGCATGGGATGTTGTATGGCTTGTGATGGCTTTGGGATCCAGCTGTGGTTGTAATTCTTGAGATGAGCATCCAACGTTGTCACAGTCCTTCTGTCAGTTGTCACATGCCTCACACCTCTCAGAATTACTGCACACACCTGGACACAACGATTTATGGGTTTGACAGGCTGGGCATTCTTCACGTAACTGAGAACTTATGTGGGAATTGGTGTCAAACTCTAATGTTGTGCTTTTGTGTTTATAGGACTTTTGGAATGTATTGAGCCATGAAGTTTTACTTGAAGGGTTACTTTGATGATGTTTGTCTTGAAAGTTTTTTTTAATGTTTTTCTGGTCTTTTGATATAATTTAAGACAGGCCGTGTGAAAATGTGTCATTTTAAACCTTAAAAAATGCTTCTCTATAAAAAATATAAAGTTTGAAATTTGCTTCCCCAATCAATGATATCATAAATCTATCATAAATCTGTAACCAATTACATCAACTTACCCTGGGGATCAACAGTTTGAGGTATAGATATGCAAGAATCTCACAGGTTCATGTTAAAGCGATCTCTGCACTGTTGTGTCAACTCTGTTTCACAACCACCAAGTGTGAATGAGTAAAGCTGTGGTTAATTTACATATTATCATTTATAATTTACATGTATCATTTATTTGCATAAATGTCATGCAAAAAGCCAGAGCTGTGTTAAGACAGGAAACATAATTTTAGTGAAAAAAACTAGTAAATGTGTTATTTCGTTAGCCGAAGATAGTTCAAAGGGATCAATTCTAGAAATAAAATAAACTAAATTGATAACCTCATCACCAGATAAAAAAAAAGTTGACCGTGGGCACAGCATAGACAGGAATAACGAGAAGTTTAATATAACAGCTTTCTCATAGGTCTTATCCATATTACAGCTTTGCCATTTCCATAGGTCTGTGTGTGTCATTTCAAGTTTTTGTAAGTTTACTATTGCTATTTTTAAGTGTGGAAAATGTGTAACCAAAATGAACATTCGACTCTTAATGGACTTCAGTATATTTTTGGTCAGCTCTTGAAAATTCTTTCCTAAATTTCTTACTCTCTAGCTTTTCTAAATCTGCATACATTTCTTGTTCTGATTAACACACAAATATATATCTGAGAAAATGGCTGTGACCAAACAGTTCTTTGACCCCATTGGCTTCCGTAGTAGGGAAAATACAAATGGAAGACAAACTTACCCTAAAACATTATTTAAAATACTATTCTATTTTTAATACTATGGTAGTCAATGGGTTCTTCCAAATATTGTTCCATGTCTTCATCAGAACAAATGAATATGAAGTGATCATTATTTTAATTTTTGTGAACTATCACTTTCAGGTTTATTTAGGAGTTACAGATTTTGCCAAACTTTATCTCACCCACATTATTTCCATGTCACTGAAAAATGTATTTTCCCAACTGCTCACACAAGCAAACAAGATGGTCGTCGCAGTCTTCAGGCTCCTTCAGAGCACAAGCTGTCAAGTTAATTGCAAGTTTTATAGAAATGTTGCTCCTGCATGCCATTAACCGGTGAAGTGATCCGTGCTGCCATTGTTTTGATTGGTATCATCCCAGGCAATAAAGGCTAAGTTTCCACTGCCAATTAGATGTTTAAAATCCCCACTGTTAGCTTTTTAAAAATATATAATCACCCAGTTTGTCTGTCTGGCCCAGTTTATAGTATAGTTGGTGCTGTTAAATTCATGCCTTGTTAGTTTGGGCCTATAAAAACCAGCTCTTGCTGGTTTACCTGTCACATTAACATAACGGTTAGATTTCGTTCATTTACATTACGAGTGAGATTTCGAGTTGACTGAGGTCAAGGACAGATATTCGAAATGTACAAATTGTGTATTTACTCATGTGTAATCATGACTCGTTCTTATTAATGAAGGCGTGTACATGATTAATTTGCTCATTACGTGGGTCAGGGTTCGGCTAACCTTTAGATTACCGATCTGTGAAGTTGGGCTTCAGTGCAGGATGGGTTTAATTGGTTTCGCTTACATGGCGTGAATTAAAAAATCTTTCTAAAACGACTTTTTGGAGATCGTGTTTGGAAACAGCTGGAAAAATTATTCGCTCTGAGTCTTGTAGAAGGTGGTAACCGAGCGACGAGTTTAGGTTGGAATACGAACGCCCAGGGATATTACTGTACTAAGCGGGAATTGTCTTACACGCCTCTCCTAGGCGTCCCATAGAGACAACCCACCACACTCAAACCTAATTAAAGTGAAGCCTGTATGCTTTACAGCATCCTCCATAATTCATAAAAATCGTCACGCCACACGGGGAGAGCCTGCCGTGCTTTCTGGGATATTTGACGACCTCTGTTTGTCTAAGTGACAGGACGGGGAAAAGGGGGGGAGAAATTAGACACAAATTAGCATAGTATAGCTGAAGCTGCACGGAGATGCAGAAGCCCGGTGCTCTTGAAAGGAAAAGAAGGTCGTAGTTTGATTGGCGGATGAGATCGGTGCTGTGCAGCTGTGCTGAGATCAGTGCCAGAGCATCTCTTGAGACCTGCAGGAGGTCTGCTGAGGAAGCAGGTCACCCCATGACAAGCTACAATTGCAGCTATATTTGTCTTTAAAAATAAAGTGCACGTGAGAGAAGAAATGAGAGAAATGGTAGCGTGCACTCTGAACAGGTGTTATGGTGTTGTCTCTGTGTTTTGATGTATTGCCTCGGCTGTTCAGAGCTTACCTGCTCTGCCTCCAACAAGAGTTTTGGTTTTCTGCTGCTTGAAGGGTTATGAGGTCTAACGCCAGGCTTGTTGGGAGTATACCATTTGCCATTGGCGTTCTTTTGAAATCTTGTACTGTTCATATTCACTGTAAAAAAACAAGTTTTTTAATCATTATGAAAGTTTACATTCACTCTATAATACTTTAAATGGTTAAATGACTTACAAAGTAGGGATGCTCCGATGTATATTGAATAATCTCGTTTTATGACTCGATCTTTCCTTAATAAGCTTGGCGGAACCTACAAACCGATCTCAATTCAATCTGTCAACTAGGACGTTGATGATAATACTTTTTTGTAATTATTCAGTGTAGTTAAATTACATACATTTTAAATTTAATGATGTAATATAACAAAAATTTAGAAATATTACATAAAAACAAAAACAAAAAAGTATTACTTTATCTGATTTGAGGTTTAGGTTGACCAGAGGGCTTGGATATCAGTTACATAAACTGATAAGCATCAGAATCTATATGGGCTTATAACCATGACAAAAAATGAATAATATGTAATTTGCTCAGTCAAACACTAACATTATTTAAAAAAAATTGAAAACAAGTTTTGGGGCACTTTTGTCTGCCATTTTTATTTTTCTTCTCTGGTAGTTAATAGTGCCCCAAAAATCTCATTTGTAAACATTTTTCTAAATATATCGCTTTGTGTTCAGCAGAACAAATACATATTTACAGGTTTGGAACAATAGAATTCTTATTCATCACAGAATTTTGCACAATAAACTAGTGTAATTTCTAAAAAGAGCTACAATGGTAACAACACATAGATATGAATCATATCAGATTGTCATCTTTTAATCTATTAAATACTTCTAAATATTAATACTCTATCTGCTTGTGCGTGCAAGAATCAGCACTTCAAGCTGTCTTGATCCCGATAAGGTTTTTTAGCGGCTGCTTTGTGTTCTTGCCTTCAGTACATTAATCACTGTTAAAAATTAACTGAATTTAAACTAGACCAAAAAACATTTAGGTTTGCCCATAATTCTGTTATTCTTTATGGCTTAATAAAACTGAGTTTGGCTGCCAAATGTCTTACTTTGCAGTGTTTAAAGGGATTCCAAAACACTCTCTTTGATCAATATAGCGACTAATTGAGTAGATGACAAATTAAGATTTTATTATTTATAGGCCATTCATTGCTTAGTTTACTACTTAAGATAATACTCATAAGAAATGTTTTAATTACGGTGGTTTTCAATTGAGACGGTTGATCTCTGTATTGCTCAGGAGGTAGTCTTGCAGGATTTTTGGAGGAGGGTGTCATTTCCGTATGCCAGTCATGGGTGCCGGTGGAGTAGCCATGGATTCCTGTGGTGGGCAGCTGTTTGTTATTCTTCTGTACCGCTCTTTAAGGAACGGCAGGAGGTAGAGATGTGGGCTCTAATCATTAGCACATTAGCCTAACACAAATACGCTCCGGCGAGGGTGTGTGTGAGGGTGCGAGGGAGATTAAATCATTAGAGATTTACTTGCTGCTTTTCTTAAGCAGTATTAATGAATGAGACCCCATGATGATAGCTTAAACGAGTGCCGCCGTGTCACTATACACTGTAATTCTTCTGTAAACTCCGGCCAGGGATTTAGGAGTCAGTGCCCCGAGGTAAACGGCATGCAGGGATCAGGATTTGGTCTTGGTAAACACAGTACATCATGCTTTTCATTGGGAAGTGAAAGGTAAAAGGATTTGGTTCCACAATCAATCCCGACCTTGGTTTGTGTGCTAAAAACTGATATGTGGAAAAGGGAAAAAGAAAAAGAAACTTTAATTGAGTTTTATAGTGGCACTGTAGGGGATTTAAGATGCTGGTAAGTCTTTGAATCTGTACTGTTCATTTATGGATGGAACTGTGATTTTTAGCAGGCTTGGTTTGGGGTTGGTAGTTAGATGTTTTTTTTATGATATAAAGTGATAGTTCACCCAAAATGGAAAATTATGCCATTTTTGTCATTTAAAACATATAGGACCGTCTTCTGTTAAAAACAAAAGAAGATATTTTGGAGAATGTCACCCATTCACTTGCAATGGTCTTGTGTCTATACAATTGAATGAAATGGGGGCCACTGTTGTTTGGTAACAAACTATCTTCGAAATATCTCTTTTTTAAAAACTCAAGAAATTCAAATGAGTCTTACAGGAGAAGTAAATGTTGACAGAATTTGTAAAAAAAAAAATTCTTGTATCAAAAGGCATGGCCTGCAAGGTCATTATTGTAGAAAAATAATCTTCTCATTCAAGTGTATTTTTTTTCTTAAATGTCTTTACCAACACCGTCTGGTTTTAATTTTCAGCTGCATAATCTGTATTCAGTGTAGTTCATTGTTCGACAGACTTTGAATGGGCAATTGAAAGTATGACCTTCATGAATGCAGCTATCACTGATGTTTCTTAGAAATGATCAAACTTCTCCTTTTAATTCACTCTCTTTGCTAAGCTGTATTGTTATTGTGTGAATGTTTTATCAGCCAGACGTTTTAAGACTAATAGATTTTTTTATGTCACGAACGCTTGGGAGAATCACATATTGATTTCCATGAATCAAAGCCAGACATAGAAGAATTACAGTTTGCCGAGTTTAAAAGCAACTGTCTGTATGCACAAGATTTTAAACCTGCTTCAGGTGTCTGGTATAATTCCTCCTCAAAGTATAGAAGAGAGGAGAAGAGAAGCAGAACGTTGTCGCTGTTTGCAGAGGGCTACTGCTGTGTTTTACTTAACTTGCCAAAGCTAACAAGGGCTGGATGTGGAGAAGCAAATTTGCCAGCGTTAACTCGGATAAACGAGCTTTTCATTCAAAGACGACCTTCTCGCTGTAATCTCAGGCAGGGCTGTCAGGGTCTGGCCCCTCTTTTCCTGGAGTTTTTAACAGGAACCCAGGGGTCTGCAGAAGGAGGGAGTGGGGGCTTTTTCGGGAAGTGAGAGTAAGGACTTGGAGTGATCTGCATCTCAGGTGCCATGGCTCGATAAATCAGGTTAAGCCCCAAGGACGACGGGATAATTGAATTGTTTTGGTACGGTTGTCCTGAAGTGAAATGTGTGTTAAATGTGCGGGGTCTCCCCTTCTTCTAATGTCTTTCTTTCTCTCGCTTTTTTCCTCTGCTGGGTGGGGTGGAGGGGCTGAAATCAGATCCAGCTCTTGGCTAAGGGGAAGCTTCTTTTGGCCCACAACGTTGGGACCTTCGGGAGCCATTATAAAGCAGAATTCACATTTTTGCATTTTCAAATGGATTTAACTGTAGCGCACAGTCCCCAGCGTTGACCCCGTTAACATTTCGCCTTGTCTGGGAACGCGTGTAGCGGGCCAACCTTTACAGGCTGCACTGGAGCAAGAGGTGTTGCGTTTGGCAAGCGCTGAAGGCTTTTGAGAGACGGCTTTAGGGGCGCAGAAATACATCTGCCACGGTCCTTAGTGTGTCTATTATTCTATAGCGCATTAATGGTCTGGAGAGGAATCATTTCCTGAACGCAGTTAACTACATGCTTAGAGAAACTCTACCCAAAGCAGGGGATTGAGAGGACCTAATGGCCTAGTTCCCAGCCCTGGCTGCTCTTATTGGGTTGTGTTACAGTAAAGTTACAGTCAGCTTAGTCAGAATAGTCTTGATTTATCACCTCCGTTCGATTTATGGCCGAAAACGAATAAGTCTATAACAACATACATTTCCAAATGCGTATATAGTTCATTGGACCTTCTGGCCCGGCACCCTCGCTTAACCTTCCAAACATTGGAAGGAACCGCAAACCTTAATTTAGGGCTTTGGCCACGGTTTGAGGTTCGCAGAGCTATCAGGACACATTAGTGAAGATAAAATCACAGATTTCATTGCAAGGATCAGGTTTTGTCTGAGAAATGCACAAATCGCAGCTCTTTCTCAATGAAGATCTTTTTCACTGAGAAGCTTTTGTTGAGAGGAAAAGGAAATGAGGGTGTCTTGATTGCTTCAGTATGCAGAAAGTTGAGGTTCACCGCGAAAGTAACTGATGTAACAAACCATTGAATGTAAGAAAACTGGTCAGCCTTGACTTTGAAGCTTGAATTAAATTCAGGCTGTGATCAAGCTTTTCTCTTGTAGATTCTACTGTACAGTGTGTAATTTAATGTTTTAATATATTCCAGTGGCCTTTGAACTGAAATGGTATTGTGTGGTAAAGCCGGTACATAACCTTGTTTTGAAAAGCAGCAGTATTTGATAATGGGCAGACACATTATCTCTGCTGATTTAAGGTGAAAATTTATGGAATTTTGCAGAATGGATTTCAACACGGTGGCATGTGTTAAACAAAAGTACACTTTGTTGGCAGCTAAAAGCATGATCAGATAATGATAAAATTTTATAATTTTGCTAAGTAAAATGATGTGTCATTCTTCTGAAATTTTTAGTAGTGTATGTGCACATTTTATGTCGCCCTACTAATAAAGTAGCAGATTTGATTTTTTTCTTTTATCCTGAACGACGATAGTAATAAATGTGATTATTTGATACAAAATTACATGTTTGTCTTTTTATAATATTCGTGTAGGAATTACACATATTTACATCAATTTAAATTTTTTTTTACAAATTGACATTTAGGACTGCCCAATGTTACTCTTATGTATTAAAATATAAAAAAAACCTGGATCTAGAAAAATTTAATTTGGGAAAAATAACAGATTTCATAGGGCCATACATGTGGTAGGCGAAAAAAGAAAACGGTTTAACAACTGGCAAGATTCCCTTTGTAAATAAAAAACTGGCATTAATTCCAAAATTAAAGCATTAAATCAAGGTCTATACATTTGTTGGTTATAAATAAAATGTTTAATTCAGAAGAAGGGCAGTTTAATGACTGGGCAAGTAGAAAAAATGGCTAGCATTAAGCACTGTTTATATGTATTATTATATTATTTATATATATTTAATAATACATTTAATTATTTATTATAAATATTTGTATTTGTTTTGATGTTTTAAGAAAATAATAATGATAAATCTTTATATTATTATAGTAGTAATAATCTGTGATCCTGCCTATGAAAAGTCAAGTCAAGTTGGAAAATCAAAGTAAACAAGCATTTAAAATGATTTGTGCTATTGGCTTCCCTATGATATCTGTCTTTTGGATGGCCTTTTCACAGGCAATATTAAAGATATCCATGTTAAATTTAATTTAACATGGATATCTTTCAATCAAATTTATAATCAAATTTATACATTTATAAATCAATTTATAATTAATGTAAAACACAAACATTTACTTAAGCTGGGTTTTCACACAGGGTTACATATATAATATTATATTTTAATATGCATGCCATACCCTTATTGTATTATAGGATCACGAATAAACTTGTTTAATTAATTTAGCAGCATTATTATTTACTTTTTCCCATTAGGCTACCTCTGTTTATTCCTTATATACGTGATGTCGGCCTAACGCATCGTCCTTTAAAGGGAGGCGATTGAGACAGCTTGTTTTATGTTCGCGTAACAGCACCTTTTTTTTTACAGGAGTTGGGCTGTTTTATTTATCAGGTCAGTATTTATGGAGATTAATGAAGAAGAGTTGGGCAGGAGCACCGGGCGGCTCTGCTGTTGTGATGTGAAGAATCTGGAGTGCTATCGGTCTCGTAAATCAGACACTCCACGCTCGCTCATGTCTCGAACAGTCATCTCGGCCGCCATATATGAGTCTTACTGCTCTCCATTAAACTCCCACAGATGTTTCTCATAGGCATGTCTGCTGGGAGGGGGGGTTAAGAGCAGGAGGTGAGATTATGTTGCTCACAGTAAAGACGTGTAATCGCATATATACAGCTGCTTGTTTTTTCTGTATGTTGTAACTACTCAACACTTTATTGTAATGCTACACCACCAACAAATGCCATTTTTTTCGGTTCGAGAGAAATCTTAAAGTGTAAATATAGTTACTTACGACTAGCACGTTAGGCAAGTATTATTGATTTTATGAAATGATGTAACAAAAATTCATACAGAGATGATTCTTGAAGATAACATAATCCTATTGAGTCCTATTGTTTTATAATCTACTGTATTCTTGATTAATCAAATTCGTCTTGATTTTGCAAATTTGTATCCGTGGTGAACAAATAGAAGTTAAACAACTCATATTCATCTTTGCATGAAAGATTGCGGTGCATCGAATTCATCAAGTCCATCTTTCATTGTGTTTTTCCCCGGCTTGTTTTCATTCTCGAGATAAATTGATAATTTCCTGTCATGTTCTTGTGAAGGGTGTAAAAATGGCTTTTGTTGCTGTGCAAACCCTCGCAGCATTGGGAGGTCAAAGGTCGCCCAGCAATGCTTCTGATCCCGGAGCTGGGATTGAATGAAGCGCTGCCCGCAGTCTCTGAAAGGCTCTTTCTTTCCCAGAGGAGAGCGAGGGGGGGTCAATTTGTGCCGATAAAAAGAACACAAAGCAGCAGAGCAATGAACAGGCCTTCAGACGGGGCAGTTTATTAACACACCATGAATTGCGCTAGAACGCCTCCCGCTCTTCTGGTTTCATGATCAGGCTACAGGCTTGGGAAAAACAAACAGAAACTCAATGAATGTGTTTGCCATTTAAGCCCTGTGTCACTAATACTAAAATTTTTTTGGAACCTCTCATGGGAGGTTATTATTCGGTAGTAACATGCAGTATGATGCATATAAGCACTGTCAAGTAAGTGAGCACCCCTTCACTTTTGTAACAGCATTAATAATCATGACACATGCGTGCACCAGAGTTAGAAATCACATCAAGGCTGTTATAAGCTGTTTACCCATGGGTTTAGGCTCTTTTAAATGATTGTTTCATGTATAATGGTTCATTAAATACATATAAGCTATGTGTTGAGCTCAGAAATATCACATAAAATCATTTTGGAGGGCAAGTATAAACTATAACTGATCCTTAATGTATGTGTGCTTTGTTTTGTTAATATATTTTAATGCATATTTATATATTGATATAATTTATTATGCCAGGGAAATGGTTAATCCCGATTTAGAGAAAAAAACGTTTTGGTTTACATAATATACATCTGTGTGTTTTAATTTTCTATTCATAAACACAAAGACATACACAAATATTTTGATTAATGTTTAGAAATAGTAACATTTAGAATTGATCTATATTTATATTAATTTAATTATATATACATTTTTATGTTTGGTATTCTCTTAAATATATTCATATGTATATGTGCAAAAATGACTATGCACAGCACACGGCTATAAATGGTTCGACAGTCCTAGTATTTATGTTTAGATCTGAAGGTTGGTAAAGTATGTTTGTCACTTGCAGCTTGTCGTGTGTTTAGTCTTTGCAAGGTTTCAAGATTGCACTATTCTGCTCAGTTGGCTCTTCAAAAGAATCTTGCCTTTAACCCATTCATGAAAATAGTTTCATTATTTAATCACCCTCTCATCACTTCAAACCTGCATCAATATCTTTCATTTACAGGCCACAGAAGTATATACAACATTTAACCAGATTGACTTTCATTGTATGGCCACTTAGACATTTCCCAAAACACCTTCCTTCAGCTTTCTTTAAAGAATGACTCATACAGGAAGTGAGGGTGATCAAAAGGTGACAAATAAAGATTTTAATTTCTTTACACAAAGCTGTCATAATTACTGAGTGATTTATATAGTACATGTTTTTATCATTTCATTCCTATTCACATTAAAATTCAATTCAGCGAGACAGTGACATGTAAGTGACTACATGATTTTGTTTGACCTATTTCTTTAAGACAGAACACATTCTCACCCCCTCTACTGTTTCTCACGTCGTCTCTTTCTCACAGTCCCCTTTACTCCCCCAGCTCTGTTACTACCACCAGGTCCCAGTATACTACTGATCTTTTCCCTATGGGCGTCTGGCATGTGTTTGAGATCAAAGCCGAGTGTCAACTCGAGGTACAGGGCAGAACCAATTCACCTGCAGCTCCGTCTGGACAGGGGGAAGTTTGCTCTCACACTCTTTGCCCCTCCTTCCTGCAGACAGGATTAACCTCCTCAGCGTCATTGTACCGCGCCGGGGAGCGCAAAGCACCGTTTTACGACCAGATAAACTCTCGCCATAAATTGGCCACGGGTTTCACAGCCCCTGCATCATATTAACGAGAGATTGAGAGAGAGAGTCTGGCCCAGTTTCCCATGAACACCGCACAAACTACACCCCATCAACAGCGCCAACTCATAGGACACCCAGTAGAAAGAGCCCATTGTGACTGATCATTGTGCATCAACCTCAGCCGCACGGGCTTGTTTGTCCTATGAATAATTCAGCAGGCCTCCCCGGCGCTCGACAACAGAGGCCTGTACTGTATGTTTAGCGAGTGGGGTAGCGAAAACCAGTATGTTTGTCAGATAAACTCTACACGGCCTTGATGCGCAAGCGGTCTGTTCTGCACCGCCTGAAAGGTTACTCTGGGAAATGGGCCTCCGTCGGTGCCTCCGATCTCAGATCTCTCAGCAGATAGCACCGGGCGGTTTTCTATGAGAGTGTGGTATATAGAGAGAGTCAGACTGGATGGTGTCGTTTACACTGTGTTACCGCCGTGTTCAAAGACACTGGTAAACGAACACCGTTCTCTATCCCAAGCTCTTGTCTGAAACACAACACTGTACTGTAATGCTGAAGGCCGCCGCCCTGGCCAAGAGGGGAAGTGGCGTTCACAGGCTCCCACTGAGACCATCTCGTACTCCCCTCCCCTTTCTGATGGCATTTTCACACTGGAGCTTTTGGTGGAGTCTGTTTGATGTCAGACTTGAGTTTGTGTGATAAACCTGTTTTCCGCTTGTCTATTTCCTGTTTTCCGCTTGACCACTAAAATGTTGATAAATATCTTACAAAATGTATTTCTTTATTGAAAAAATATGTTTAATTAATTGAAACTAAATATTAAATATTAAATAATGAATTATTTATAATGTGATATTAAAATGTATCATTATTGCTTACACTTATGAGAATCCTCATCTGGGTTGAACCTAAAATCTACCTGATAAAACAGTGCAGAGAAAAAATCTTTGTAAGCAATCCCCTGAAGCAAGTAAGCATTTCAGTTTTTTTCGGTTCTATTGCCCCAAAGTCAATGGATTTTTGGTTGAAAGCCTTAAATAAGTTTTGTTTTTATCAAGCCTCCAAATATTTTCATGTTTCATTTTATCACACCGGTTATAACAGCCATTTAATTTTGTCTTCAAAACCGTAAATGCTTGAAGCGTAAATGTCCTTGGCGGGGACATTGAACGTCATCATGCAAAGAATTCTTTCAAATAATTCAACATGGACACAAATGTAGTCTGAGTATTTACTTAAAACAGAATATGTTTTTAATAAAGTAAAAAAAGTTGTCCGTGGCTTGCTGGTCATGACCTTGATGTCAAGTTACTCTTGTGTTACCATGTTTTTACTCCTGCAGATTGTGTTAAGGCTTCAGAAATTGAAAATATTGTGTAAAGATTATCCTGATAAAAAAAGTGTTTTTGCACTCTTCTGAAAGTCTATGGCAAAGCTCCATAGGCTTTCGGTCAAGGGAACCATTGCTTCTCCTATTTCCTACAGAGATTTGTAATTTGAGGAACTCTACTTGGTTTACTTATAAGAACAGTTCACAAAAAATTATTAAAAACTTTCAATATATAATTATTGAAAGAAAAAGCCCATTCCTCCCTTAAAAAATAATGGGACTGCATTGGGCTAGTAAAAGCTTTTTCAAATGAAATGATTAACATTTTATTTGTAGTTTATTTAGTGATCATTATTTCACATGTGTAGTGTGAACACACAGATAAACAAGACGGATAGTGAAGCGTCAAGACCGTTGAATCTCATTGTTTTGTGCACGTCTTGTGACTTATTAAGGCATGTTAGCTAAATTATTTTTGTTATTTATGCAAATAGAATATTTTTCATTATTTAATAATATATTCATGCATTTTTAATAGGATTAATTTATTTAGTATTAACCATTCCTTTATAACAGACTAGTTGATGAAGTGTTTATGCAATTCATCGATTAGCTGATATCGAGCATATGTCGTTTTTCACATCCTCACTGAGTTCCTGCACATTTCCAGCAGCTCTGTGCCTGTGTTTGTCCCTTGATTGTTACATTAGATTGCTCTAAAACTGCCACTTATTGGGATAGTGTGGGCACTGCAGTCACACAAGCAGCTTATATAATGAGACATGTTTTTCTCTCTCTCTCTCTCACTTTCCCCCTCCATCTCTCTCTGCCTACACTCTGAGAAAATTAGATGGTGCTGAAAAACCTGGGATTACAGAAAAGCGTGGCTGCGTGTTTATGTTGCTCCTCCGGCTTTGGATGGGGAAAGGATGGGATCTGTTTGGTGGAGTTCTTGCCAAAGGTGTAGTTGTGTTTGCCTGGCTGGGCATATTTCAAAAGCAACTAGTCGGCCTGGAAACCCTGTATGATAAACTAGTTTCAGGTTCACTTGAACCCATTAGGGTGCAGCCCGTAGGGGGCACGAAATGAGACGGCTCAACCAACATATTATTAACTTGACAGCCCTTAAAAACACACTCACTCTTTGAATATCTAAATAGACTAAGATGACTAGTCAAGTCAAGTCAGCAAGCATGACCTATCTGTGGTCCCGGCCCACACACATCCGATCATCCCACACAGAGTCGCCTGCTCTCTTCCTCCTCCGGTCCCGTCTCTCTGGTGAGGATGTCGCATGGAAACAGCCCAGCGGTGGGAGGTGTGAAAGAGAATGTCAGATACAGCACTCCAAATATGACACCATTGGCAGGGGGCACACGGGGGAAATGGCACACAACACCTCACTAAACCACCTGAGCGTGAAATGAAGCAGATAAGAGAGACTGACCAGATGTTTCGCTCTGTGGGGGAGACGTGAGAGTAAACGAATGATAGAAACTGCGAAATCCCCAGCTTGTTAGCCTATTGCGAGTGGAGAGGCTTGAGTCCTATAGAGATGATTGATTTAATAGAAGCAGACAGTACTCATCATTGTCAATCTTTATGATGGGCTGCTCTCCCTCCCTTGCCTTGTTCTCTCTCTCTCTCTCTCCCTCCCTCATTTTTATTTTTTTAATTTGTTTTCTCCTTCTCTGTCTGTCTCTGGAGCTTTGGTGCCAGGCTGGGCAGGCTCTGATGGGCAGACAGCGAGTTGTCTTCATTATAATGCCTTTATTTATTCATGTGTCTGCGGCCAGTGACAGCAATGCCTCCGCACAGCTCTCCGGTCTGTCTGCGTCCTAAGAGATATGACTCATTTTAATTTTTTTCCTCTCACATCTTTACCTCTTTTTTTGTCAAGGGCTGCTTTCGGTTAGCTTCCAAACTGACACGCGAACACTGAACGTGTATCAGTCACATCCCACGGCCTGCGACGGGACGCAGAGGGGTGCTCATCAACGTTGCCCAGACGAATGGTTCAACGTGTATCTTTAACGAGGGTGGAGGGGCCAGATTCCCTTTTCGCCACTTTTGGGAGGCAGGCATACAGGCACTGGCAGACTATTTCTGGTCAGTCTATAAATAGCACACTGCAGTTTTTGCCAGTTTGATAAGCCTGTAATTGGAGTTGCCTCCATCAGGTTATGGAGGACTTTTAATCCTGAGACTTGCCTGGATGCTGGAGATTTTCACGTTAAAGAGCATTCACTGGTATTGTTTAAGGCTGGGTTCATTGAGCTAAATGCTATTAGATTATTACAGTGTGTCAAAAGCAAATTAATCTAATTTCGCCTTTCCGTAGCTCTGCCAAAGGCCTACCGTAATCAGACATTGTGCTTAAATCTGCTTTCTAAGCCCCACATTAGGTTTTTCGAAGGATTAAAGTTCAAAATTGGGTTATGTTATACGTCGACCTGAATTAGCTCAGTTTAAGTTTTATGGATCAAACATGGACTGTAGTCACTTATAAACCTGACTTATAGTAAAGACATCTTTACATGACAGTATATAATAAAATATTATTGTGTCCGATTTTTTTTTAAACATGGTGTAATGTGAAACTATTTAAAACAAACTTGAAGGTTAAATAACATTCTGTTTCATGCATTATAAGTGCTTTAGTCTATTAAATGTTTTGAGTAATCACGTTCAACGTAGTCTATTTGTTAAAAACAGAGAAAGGGCGTTGTATTTATGATACACTATGCCTGCATTGCAATTTGATTCGAAAAAAAATATTTTTAAATTTGCTAACTTTTTACTATCAGAAAGTTTGTTTTTATTGGCTTGTAAAATAAAAAATAAATGATGGTGAACTATGTCTATAAAACAAACTTAAAGCACTATCATATTGCATTTTATTTAGGGAAAAATCTCATTGCAATTTTCACATTATCGAGTACAAAAAAAGGCTTTTTCTAGAACATGCAGCATCTACAAAACATGACATGACAGCCAGATAACAGGACTTGTAGGGTTTTTGTTATGTGCATTGAAACATCAGTGTGTGCGGATTCTTATAAGTGTGAGTCCAGAGTTGGGACAGCATTACATTGAAGAACAGTCAGCAGTCGCTCTGTTTGTCCTCTGGCATATAAGGGATAACAACATCAACCATGTGACTGAAAGAAGAGGCAGCTGGTGGATGCTGGGGTTCGTGCTGGGTCTCTTCCCAAAGCAAGAGCCCTCTCATCTGTAACAATTAATGCCCTTCAGCCTAAATGAAACAGCACAATCTAAAACTTAGTAATGTTCCAAATAATTGAATATAAATATTTCTGACTGTGTGCATCTTATAGCACATGAACTGGCCTTCATGCTGCCATAATATGCTGTTCTAAATGTTAAATGTTCCCATAATGGCATGATATATCTGTAACATTACAAAAAGTTTCCCATTGAATGTGCAGTTTTAGAGGTAAAAGTGATTGCAGAATTTATTATTATTTGTACGCAGGTCAAGTGCATATGCGTGTGAAAACAACAGCGGTCACATGATCACGTGTACCCAGTTGTCTGCCCCCATATACAAGTGCCGTTATGTCAGAGCCAGGTCTGCGCGTTCCTGGCCGGAGGGCGAACCACAGCGGGAGACACTGCTGTTTAATTTCAGCACTTCATCCCCCTCTGTAATGAAGCTTCCCTCACGCACACTTGCTCACACCCTGCCAGTGCTGCTGGCGGGTAATTGGGATGTGACTGAGCATGAATATCCCTTACGCCTGCTGCAGCTCGACCTCCCTGCGACCCTGCAGATAGCTCTTTGTCTTAATGGACATATCATCTTTTATTTAGCTCCCCATTTGAAAGTAATTGTCAGCAAGGGGGGGGGGTTATTGCAGTAGATGAGATGAATAGACTGGTGTATCACAGCAACCCTTTTTGATTGGACAGTTTTTGGTTTGCTTTGATTGCGTGAGTCGGAACAAAGGTGTGTGCTGTGCCAAGCTGCTTCAGGAGGCTTATTAAAAGCTCCGCCCCCACCCTAGTCCTGCTAATCAGCTGCCACAAGAGCTCCGCTGTCACTTAAATGACCTGGTCAAAGATGTGTGTTCTGTTTGAATCACAGGGCTGCCATTTAGATGTTGAGGTGGGGTGGGTTAAAAAATGATATTTCAATAGTGCAGTTCTGGGTTGATTTTCGGCAAGAACAGGATATAGGAGGCTTTTTCGTGTAGATATTTTGGGATATACGATTGGCCAGAATTCAGAGAAATTCAGAGAAAGGGAAATATATTTGCTTAGTACATACTCCAAGCTCAGAATAAACAAAGAACGGAACTTTGAGAATAGAAATGGAAAAATAAGATCAGCATTGCAGTGTTATAATAACTATACACTATACAAAGAAACACAATAATATTTTATTATAATTTATAGGACTATCATAATGAAATAGACAATTTTTCATATCAATATTAATTATAAATATTTACCAATATTTATGATAATGTATATGAATTATGTAAAATAATTGCAAATAGAGGATTGTTTTAAGGGATAGTTAATCCGGAAATTCTCTCATCATTTCCTCACATTTGAGTTCCTTTAAAGAGTTATTTTACTTCATTGACTACATTTAAGGGAAATGCTTCATAATGTTGTTGTTCTGTTGAACAAAAATGAGGTATTTTGTAGAATGACATCAAGATGTTCTGGTATACTTTGGACTACTATTTTCATTTTCCAACCATGATTGTAAATAGGGTTCAACAACTGTATTGGTTACAAATATTCAATTAATGAGTGTTTTCATTTTTGGTTGAACTTTCTATTGCTTGAACTGGTGATCCATGGGGTCAACAATACTAATCAAGGGTTTAAAATGAAACATTCGCACATGGATTGTCTTAAAGCTGGTAAAACACAATGCAAACATATAAATACCGTTAAGAACTTCACCACCGGGGTTCTTGAATAATTGAGATTTTGCAATATCATTATAATGAGACTAATAATGATGGAACGCTCTATCCCCAGGTCCCTGCTGATTTCCACTCTGTTGTTTAAATGTGTGTATTGTGTAGCGTTCATGTTACAAATCCTAGAAATTGTTTCGCTGTCAAGTAACTGCACCAGGTGCAAACCACTTAAATGCAACACAGCGTGTCAATGCGTTTCGAGTGAGTTTTTTAGTCTGTATGTGTTTGGGCGGCACACAGCGGCTGCAGGAACCACGGGAGATGGCAGGAGGGGCTAAATTGTGCATTATTTTTGTGTATGTTTATACTATTTAAGGCTTTGTAAAGTCATAAGCGAACCTCTTCATGAAAGACCCAACTTTTGGTGAATCGTAATTATTGCACAGCTCCAAACAAGATGATTTCCAGTCCATTCAATAACCCTGAAGAGTAAATAAAGTGAAAGTATACGGCACGGCAGTAAATCTAAGTAGAGTAGACTGTCCTGTGTGAGTTTTCTAGGAGACCACCAAGAGACTAGTGTTAACTCTGAGTTACTGTACAAGCTTCAGTGGCTGAGATGGAAGAGCCTGTGGATACTGTTACTGTTGGCTGGGTGCTTGACCAGTCACAGCTTAATGGAAGAGTGGCAAAGAGAAGCCACTTTAGAAAGTCAAATGACATTTTTGGTCCAGTTTGCTAGAAGGCTGTGAGTGTATGTCAAGCCAGCTGGAAAAAGGTTGTTTGGTCTGCTGGGACCGAAATTGAGCTTTTGAGCCATCAGACTAAACGCTATGTTTGGAGTAAACCAAGCCCCACTCAACAGCAGAAACACAGCATCCCAACTGTGAAACGTGATGGTGGAAACATCATGCTGTTGAAACGTATCTCAGAACGGCTTACTTATTTACATATGCTTGCATATAGATTGTAAGTCAACAGACACTTTTTAAAATGCACAATTATCTGATCTATTAGTATATAAAACCATAATACTTGTAAAAATATTATATGTTTAATAACTGTCTGTAATCTGTCTCATTGACACAAACCTGTAGTATGCAGATCAAAAGCCAGTCAAAAGCTTTGAGTTGTGTTTGTTTGAGCATTTATTAGTATTTACTTTTTTATTCATTCTATACAATGTTAAGAGCATTCTGTGAGGAAATAACATTTTAATATTTAATATTGACTAAGTAAGATCCGGTCAAGATCAAAATTATAGTGAAATTATAAGGTAAATACATAATTTAATGCTCTCAGAATTGGATTTTCTTTCAGTTGATTTTAAAAGGCAGGGACACATATATTTTCAGCTTTTAGTGCTATTGAGGCTTTACTTTTATTTTGACATAAATAACTTTTGTATTTTTAGATACCAATTTGAATATTGGTTTAAAATGTTGTGATTTTGTCATTATATTATTAATATATATTTTTGTTAGTTTGAGTTCTATTTCGGTTATCACTTTTTACCATTATTCATTTAAGAAAGTACATTTATTTGATTATTTTGCTAAGGCAACATTTGTAGTTTTTGGTAGTTTAAGTAAGTCAAAATAATTAAGCAAAGGTTTTAATTTAGTTTACAGAAATGGTTTATATTTTTAGGTTTAGCAAACTATCCAGTCTTGGTCTGGTGATTAGAGAGATGGACCTATAAACAGAAGGTTGTGGGTTTGAATCCCAGTGCCAGCAGACAATAACTGAACTGCCCTTGAGCAAGACATCTTACCTCTGTTTGCTCTGCAGTGACTACCACTACATAATACTTGTAAGTCGTTTTGGATATAAATCTGCCAAATGAATAAATGTAAATGTCTATATGAACCTTGCAAGTCACACTGGATCTGTTATATCACTAGTATAATAGTGTAGGTTAGGGTCAGAACTGGCTAAGGTGTTTTAAAACTAATTAAAATTAAAATGAACAAGTAATTTTTTCTTTTAAATACAATATAATAATTAGCAACATTTGACTTCAACCACCTGATGTTCTGATTTTTTAAATCTATTTAATTAATTTTTATTTAAAAAAGGATTTTGATCAAAAACATGAACAGTTACAAAAGTATAATAAAAACACTTTTAACGCTTTTGTCTATCGGGGGGTTAAGCATGGGGTCGCCACTCTGTAATTTGTTTCATCGGCAACTTCAGGAATTTTTCTGTTCAAAGTTGGTTTTGATCCTATTAAGAGTATTGAAGTACTTCGACTGTAAACAGACTCCTCCACAGACAAACACAACTATTTGGTACAAATGATTAATTTCTCATACATACAGGTCATCTCTCAGGCACAGCATTTCATTCACAAGGGGCCGTATCATCAGACATTGCAAGGTTGCAGTAAAAGCAGCGAACGTAGCACCATGTACACTAATAAATCTTTGGAGGTTAAACCCCACAGCACTAAAAACCTGGAAAGACCTTTTCATCATCCCTATAAAAGTGGCAATGTCACACAGTGTTTGTGGTGAACCCTGGTCCGGGTTGCTGGAATTAGTGCTCCACTTAAATCTAGTTCAACACAGCTCAGACTTACAGCTATTCTACCCTGTATATTCTCTCATTATTCCAATAGGATGTGACAGGTTTGTTTCATCAACCTTAATGTTTTTTTGTAGCTAATAGGCTTTAGTCCCGTCAAAGCCATTGTTGATGATTTTCTACTTACTGATTGGTTGCAGATGGCTGAATATTATTCTAAAAGCAATTTGATTGGGCTAAGTTTGAGATGAGTCACAAATGTTAGTAGTCACTTTTTCTGCACATTTTAAATGTCTTTTAAACATTGATTTTGTAAGGCACGTAAATGACTTGGTCTCATTTGTTGTGTACGAATGATTGATTGCTTATTGTTCCCCGTCTTAAACTATTTGTTTTCTTATTCCCTGAATCTGACAATTTTCGTTTGTTTGTTCTCCTTATCAGCTTGGTATTACTTCCTGTTTTCACTGCTCATTCCTTTGCATACGTAGGCATACATATAACTTGTTCTCCCAACCACAGTCCCTTTGCCTTTCCAGGAATTGTCAATGAAAAGTCTCCCAGACACTGCATACGTGAATTCCCGTATTTTTTCCCTCTCAGATGGAATCTGGTGTTTAGATTGTACAATAATCGCTTATCTTCCTTTCTTTCCATTCAGTGGATGATCCAAGAGCCACACAAAGTGGCCACCTTCTTCGGCTGCATCGGAAAGGATAAGTTTGGGAAGATCCTGAAAGAGAAGGCAGAGGAAGCTCATGTGGACGCCCGCTACTACGAACAGAGCGAGGAGCCCACAGGGACCTGCGCTGCCTGCATCACCGGCGACAACAGGTCAGCCACCCCTTTCCTCTAGGGAGGGCCCTTATCGCTTCCTCAGGATAACACCCCCGTGCACACACACCACACATTCACACACCCCACTTCACTATGCGTTGGGACTAGCTGTTCCCTGACCGGCTGTTCTGGTCTTTTCCGCCAGAGCACTTTATTTATTTATTTGCCGAGGTTAGATCAGCGCAGAGGTATTTTGATACACCGCATGACTTGGCCCCAAAGGGTGCTAGATTCCACGACTGAGCGAAGATGTGAAACATCTTCTGGTAGAATAAAGTGCTACCTACAAGTTTGGATGCAAACTTGTGTTTTTATGTAAATAGATACACTAAATAAACTAATCACATATTATTTCTGTTTCAATTGTCAAAAAATCAGAGGGAGACCTTGAATTTTTGATATTTTTAAACTTGATTTTTTTCTGTAACTCTAATGTAAAGGGTTCGTTTTAGTCTCACATCGATGAATTGTAAAGCATTGATTAGAGACACCGTTATATCTGCTATTATCTTGATCAGGGTAGATTTATATTCAAACTGCTGAATTTTGCCTTCCGCAAATATTCATATTTTACTCAAAATGGAAATTTGATTATGTTTTCTGCTCATGTTGTTCCCGACCTGCATGCTTTTACTCTTTCTGTGCAGCACAGATGTTTTTTTTATTCTATTTTTATAAAACATCAGTTCTTAATCACATCACATCACATCCGTTGTGCACATATATAAACTAGACATGTTTTGTTACGGAGGTGATTTATATTTATTATTTTATAACTTTAAATTACTTCAATCAGCAATAAACATCATATATATTACTCATATGGAAGAACAGAATATGGATACACAGGATAACTTTATGTAGAGGACATGATAAACATGTTAACTTGTCACGGCTGCTGAATGAAAAGTGCTACATTCCTCAGATATTTGTACTACTGTGTTCCATCAAAAACAGCATGTAGCTTTGAATCAGCATGCGGGTGAGTAAACCTTTTTTATTTCTGGATGGAAGTGTTCATTATGAGGCCGCATGCACTTACACGGACACCTGTGTAAAGTGACATCAGATGAATAATAGATTGCCCTCACCTGCTCCGCAGGCGGTTGGTGAGCGTTTGGATGCCGATCTGCTTTTCATGTTTTGCATGTCATCAGCCATGCTATTGGCATTTAATCAGAGTTACTAACCAAACTATTTCAAGCGTGTGTTTGTGCCACAGGTGTGCTCTCTTTCTCTTTTTGTGTCAGGTGATGAATGAGATGGACTGCAGGTCATGCTGGACATTTTATTGTGGGATTTGTAATAGCAGTGCACTTGCTGTACTGAAGCAACATTTTTGTTGCGTGGTTTGAGGACACCTGGGCATAATATGCATATGAGTGTGACTAACATTTCATTTAATACAAAAATAAATAAATTTTAATAGATAATCCTAGACTAGAAAATCCTGGAATAGAAAACTGTTGGACTTCTGAAATTCTTCTCATTAGAATCTAACCTGTCCAAACAGACCCCTTTATTACAGGAGACTCTCAGACGAAGAAGCTCAATGTCTAAAAGAGGTCAGATCAATATCTTTCTCAATACGTTCCTCCCGCGGCTACACCACACACCTGTAAGCAGACCTGTTGTGCAGGCATCGGTGAGACAGGAAGCCGTGTTAAAAGGCTGTTGATTTCAGCCCGGCTTGCAGGGAGAGAGGTCATGGGTCTCCAGCCTGCGGCGAGAGGTCTGGCCTTCCTCTCACCGCCGTCTCTCACTGTGTGCGGTAATGATGGCGTGGAGAAGTGTCTGCCGGGTTAGACCTGCATGACTTTGGCACTCCAAATACTTATTACATCTAAATGGGATTGAGTTTGATTAACACCCGGGGCCTATAAGTCTTCAAATGAATTTGCACTGCAGACTTGAAGTGTTATATGGCTTCTAAAGACAGAGTGACCTTTTCTATATTGTATTTTTGCATCCAGTTAAATATTATTGATTTGTATGTTTTCCCCTTGAACCCAATTGACAAGCAAGTGGCCAGCTCTTCGGTTACCATGAATACTCGGTTTCCATCTCACCTCTTCACTTTTTCTCCAAAGATATAACCGCAGGTCTATTGATTCTCATTTGTGGCTTGACTGTGTACAGCAGCACTTCTTCTCTAAGGCTAATGCTGCTTCATTGTAGCGTCTCAGCCCGTTGGGACCACATCCTCTCAGTAACAAGTGAATAATGAGAGTGGTGGTTTTTCAAAGTGGAATTAGTTGTTTTTGTTGATACGAGGACCACCGGGAGGTTAATGGAGAAACAGGAGTCCCAGCAGACTTTCGCAGTTCTCCTGCATTATTGATTTGTTTGTTCATTTATTTATGGAAAAGGTCTTGTAAGGCATTTGCACTTAAAAAATGGAGATAAATAAAGAAGAAAAAAGCGTGTTGATATTTAATTCTGGCAGAGCTGACACTAAGCAGCTGTTTAGAAAACCATAGTCCATATGTTTGCCGTTTTCCGCCCACAGCAATTTACAAAGGTACGGCAGCGGCGCGTTTCACTTGGGATGAGGCTACATAATTTACACAATCACCCTGAAGATAGAGCTGCTCTCTCAAATGCATTATGTAGTTTGTTTTATGTAAAGCCATTTAAGAAAAGAAAATAGGCAGTGGTGTTATGAGAAATAGACGCGGTGCCTTTGGGTCGTCTGATGATGATAATTCAAAGATACAATTTTTCTCCACAACCTTCTGTTGTGCTTATATTGAGAATTTCAATAAGTAACTTAAAATCAATGTTTAACATTAAGGCATTTACCTGCTGCTCCTCTGTCGCTAATGGAGGGTTTGTTCTTGCTACAAAATACATTTTTACATTTTTCTGTGTCAGACAAAATATTACAATTTTTATGAATAGATGTCAAAGTAAGGTTTTACATTTTCAGTAATAGATGAATGTTATAATATAAAACATCAGACATCACTATAAATTCGTAAAAGCAGATTTCCACCCAAATGTTTTGGTGGGGTTTATACTGTTTATTTTCAACCCAAATCTTTTTATGCACCTTATTTTTCCCTTTTTATCTGTTAGGTCTCTCGTTGCGAATCTCGCTGCAGCTAACTGCTACAAAAAGGAGAAACACCTAGACCTGGAGGAGAACTGGAAGCTTGTGGAAAAAGCCCATGTCTACTACATCGCTGTAAGTCAAAACGCTTCTCTTGATACATCTAACTTTTTTTATGTACTCATGTAGGTCAAATAAGATGTTGCGTATTTGTCATCTTCTGAGCCAAGCTTTTAGTTTTCATAACAAGCATGTTTTTTTTTCCGTCTTGATGTACATGGATTTCGATGAAAGATTTTGAGAGCTTTTGCTTTTGACCTGATGCATGAAGAAAACCTCAGTTCCAAACCACTGCTCTACAGCAAGTACCATTATCATGCCCTTAAATGGATGCAGCTTGTCATTTGTACACATGAAGTCTGTGACCTTGAGTGGATCTTCAGGGTTGAAGATGATGTCATCTGAAGCACATTTGATTGCTCTTTGACCTGTGAGAGTCACGAGGTCATGGAGGATCGGATTGACTTTCTGCATCCGAAGGTCCCAGAATGCTTCTGTTTAGAATGCAAGCTTCCTTTCTGCAATCTGAGCCCTCAAGGTTGCAGTCTGTAACTTTTTTAACCTAACCGTAATAAACAAAACAAAATAAATATGTTGCTCATGTTTACAAGTGAAACACAAGAATTACTTGATTAAAATAATTTTTCCAGTCTTAATATTTATTTTATTTTATTTTAAGCCATTTGTTTAAACATCACTGCTATCCTTTTGAAACCTTGTATCTCCATATTTTGTGAATTAGTTGTTCAATCATATAAATTAATCACTATTTATGTTTTGCCAAACATACAGTGCCAAGTTTTGATAACATTTAACAGATAAGTTTTTTTTGTTTTGACAATTTTTTTATTTAAAAGTAATGTTTTTTTCCATTTCCTAAAAATCATTAGACATTTTAAAATTTTAAGGGATGACAATGTTCACATTTTATGTCATTTGTTTAACAGAGACTTTTAAAGAGGGAAAAAACATTTACAGAAAATAATTTTTTTGGAAGAAAACATTATTTTTGTGGAAAAATATGTAATTGTGAAAAAAATTATTTTAAAGTAAATTAAATATTTAGATTTATTTAAATCATTTAAAAAATATATTTGTTAAAGACACTGACTGATAAAATTTCAATTCTGAAAATTCAAGTCAAATGATAGCTACTTTGAGGACTATGTGAAAAAGATTTGATTTGTTTAGTTTTCTTTAGTCACAACATAATTATAATAACAATTGCATTATTTTGTTTCAGTTTGATGGGTTATATTATTCTTCAATCTAGTAAATATTAAGAAGTAATGAAAAAGTGAATGAAAACTTTTGCATAGTAGTGTACATAAATCCCTTTCATTACATTGATCACACAGGAAAATGTTAGTTTGCTGTTAGTTTTGTTAACTAAAATTAAATACATATGAAATATACTAATTATTATGTTTTAAACAGAGATAGTAATAAAGATGTCAAAATTTTGGATTGAAGCTTAAAGACAGATCTCTCGTTCGCATCTTCCATCTTCCGGCTTTGTCAGTGAACTATACCAGTTAATACCTGATTATACTGTGATTGTGTGTATGCGACGATGAGGGATAGATGCAGAAAGCAGTTGCTGGTAATTACCGGTAATCAAGGTTGGTGTGAAACGAGCGACCCCATTACACTCCAACCTTATTGTTAATGAGCCATTGCAAATGTGATTGGGATGGCTCTCCACGTGGGCCTGTACCTGCTGTAAGCTTAGTTCATCTATGCTAGAATCTGGCATCCACACAGGGTTGGACATCGCTGGTGAATACCTGTATTGTAGGGCTGTGATTAACCTCGAAGCAGGAGTCGGTCTTTGAAGCTCAATTTGGCAGCCATTGTATCGTGACACTCTAATCAAATCATTTTCGTCCCTGATTAAACGATTTTCATCATGTCGCCGCTTGCTGAATAGGAAGCTCGAGGCTGTCCATGAATATTGAGGAGGAGCTGTCCGGTACTGACGGCCTTAGAATATTAGAACTTGGCTGAATACACCGATGTTCATGGGAAAGTGCTTCTCTAATTGCTCTTCTGCACCGTTGGATCATTGTTGCGTCACTTCTTTTCCCTTGCACAAAAGCTTTGCCTTAACGTTATGATCTGCATCAAGTCGTGCCCTTGGATGAGTATCTGTCCAGAGCAAACGCATTCCAACACTAAAAACTTTGTCCTGTTATTTGATCTTGTTAGCACATATGGTTTGACATCAATTCCGAGGGAGACATTATAGCAGTGGATGCCCTGCTTGGCTTGTCCGAGGATTATATTCTCATGTCCCAGCAGGCCAGCTTGTGTCTTTCTCTGCAGTCCGTGATAGCAGCTTCTCCAGGTGCTCCGCAGGTTTCTCCTTCACAGACATGTTTAATGATTTTGGCCGTGCTGTATAAGTACTCTAGACCCCATTTTTCCTGTTCTCTCTAACTTTCTGGCGCGCTCTCTGTTTTTGGCCAGAGGCAGGATGGTGCTGGTGGAAGTATGTGAGAACTGATTAACAACAAGAGAAAGTTCATTACGGTTCATTACAGAAGTGGATCTTTTCCCACTTGATGGTGGGGGTCAATCCCTGGAAATGGTGTTGAATGTGATGTGATTACAGTGAAAGTGAAAGTATGGCGAATTTGTGGTCTGAATTTACATTTTACATTTACATTTAGGCATTTAGCAGACGCTTTAATCCAAAGCGACTTACAATAGTCGAGGAGAAAATGAAGCATTTAACCCATCCATAGTGCACACACACCAACTGTGAACACACACCCCAACTGTGAACACACACCCAGAGCAGTAAGCAGCCATTTAAGCTGCGGCGCCTGGGGAGCAGTTGGTGGTTCGGTGCCTTGCTCAAGGGCACCTAAGTCATGGTATTGCTGGCCTGAGACTTGAACCCACAACCCTAGGTTTAGAAGTCACTACCACTATGCCGTGTTTTCTCCCGTGATGAGCAGGTAGAAATGCATCCATCTGTTCCTGAAGCTCTGTTATGAAGGTCTGCGAACTTGTGAACTCCTTTGTTTTACGCATACTTGTTCCGATGCTTGTTTTGGCTGTGTGTGTGTGATCTTCATAGTTTGAACCAGTGATCAAATAAACTGGGCTCTCCTGTTCTCCCGAGCCTGCTGGGTATCTTTAAGCCTCTGTATTTGACTGACGCAAGGTTATAGAAGTGATTTCCTCTTCCGTATAATCATCGCAGGCTGTGGCACCAGCCAGTCTGTCCATGTTATGCATCAATCCACATTTGTCTGTCTCTCTGCTGACCTTACGCTCTTCTGTGTCTCTCTTTCCTTTTGTCGGCTTGCACAATGCAGCTCTCGCCTTACTGTCTGACAAACTCTTTCACACTTGGGGGTCGCCCGCATAAAAGTGATCCCAATTCATTCAAAATGCAAATATGCAACAGATCAGCTAAGTTGGCCGGCTTAAAGCGAATGAGACTTGAATTATTATTCGGTGTCTGGCAAATATGTAATCACTGTTTAATTGGCAACCGTGCGAGCCCATCTGTAGTCGGAGATCACAATACTGTCGTGGTCAATCCACAGCCCAGTGGACTTCTTGAGATCCGTCCATATTCCCTCATATCCCGCCTGGCATTGTGGGATAGCATGTTGTTATTGTGCCTCAGTTCGCTGCCAGAATTCTTATGTGCCATTTACCGAGTCACAGGCCTTGGTGTGTACAGAGTCACAGCCCTAACGTTATATCTTATCATGGCATCGCTTAAAGCCCCTCCGTTTTTCTCCCAAGCACCTCTAAGTGTCCAGTGAGATTGACTTGTTTAATGGTAAACAAGGACACATTGTGCATCTCGAGTGCAGAGGTCTGCTTGATAGTCCTCGGTAGGCGCATTTTGCTGAGATTGTTTTTTAAAGAGGGCTGAGTGGAGACCATCCAGCACTGTTTTCACTTAATGCGCTGTGGCGTGCTTCAGTGCAGTGATAAGGGAGTCCTCCTTGAGCTGTAATCTCTATTGACCTTGTGTTCAGAGTGGAAGACATCACTGTGTGAACATGAAACCATGCAACCCATTCGCTTTAACCTCGGGGATTGATTTGAATTAACACTGATGGCTTTTACTTGATAGACTAGGTTTGCGGTTGCTGAAATAAATACCAGTGCTTGTGAAGCGGGAAGAATGTAAGTCTTTTTGTTGAGTCTTGTGTTGTACTGTACATAAATAAAATGCAACTTCATCACCGCTTTGCCCTTGTTGTGAGCATGCATTTTATTTAAAGAATCAGCGTGTAATTGCTGTGACATGTGAATGCGTGAATGTTTAAATGGTTGATTGTATGCAAGGCAGACATGGCTAATTATAATGCCATATGCAAATGGATGTAAGAACAAAGATGCGGGTATTATGATGGCATCATTACTGTATGTTTGCTGTATGCCAGTGCTGAACATTTTGTCAATGTTAATCAGGGTTTCTCATGCAGTGTGAAAATAGTGAGAAATTGTGAGACTGAGATACCATTGCCAATACCATAATTGTTAGAATAAAAAGAAATGAACTAAATATATTAACATATACTCATATTTTATTGAATTCTATGATTGTTGTTGTTATTATTTCCATCGTCATCATTATTTAAATAAATGCATATGTCATATTTTAGTTGTTAAATAAATGTTTAATTCCTATTTTATATAATTATATACCAATAACTAGATTTTTAGAACTACAGTTTATTTTATTCTAGTTGATTATTATTACATGTAATATTTAATTTTTATTTATTATTATTTATACATTCATAAATGTCGTATTTTAATATATGAATAATGATTAGATGCCATTAAGTTATTTTAAAATAATCATTTACAAATTGCAACATTTAAATATTAATAAAAAATATTATAACTTTATATTATTCTTTTATTTATTTTGACTTAATATGTATTGTGCTTAGAGACTATTACAATGTTGCGTTTAAATCATTGATAATTATATTTTTAGACATGTCTGACCAAATTATAAGCTAAAATATGTCTGTCAATATTGAATGTAAATAAATGACAGAATATATACAATATAGAAAATATCATAGTCTATAATTTTATTGAGAAGTATATACAAATTCTATACAGTTTTATTCATTTATTGTAATCGAAATGGTATGTTTATAATATTATTAATTTGTAACACTGAATGAATTACAGAAGTTTTGCATTAACCAGAAGGACATCAACAAAGTTGTTTCAAGCACTGTAAATATCCAATGCAATTTTCTCCATTACAGTTTGCCTCTTGTTTCTGCACCCCTCCCTCTCCTCTCAGTTTCATTCATCTGTAAATCAGATTAGCGTAAGGGAGTTTGTGCAGTTAAACACAGATTAATGATGCCTGCTGCTGACTCCCAGCGTGCCCGCTACCGAAGGGCGCGATTGGACAAGAGGAGAGTTACCGCAGGCCCGGGCCAGGCCGCGCGCCGCACTGCCACAGTGGCACGGTAGAGGACAGCACGCAGGCAGAACAGCCATTTTTCACTGGAGAAGATGAAGAGGGAAGGAGGGAGGGGTGTTGAACTTGTGCCAAATGTTTGGTGGCAGGCTGTTGCTAGGAAATCAGAATCCTCAGACAGAGTGTTCCACAGTGAGCAGTAATGAGAGACAGCAGCAGAGCTGCAAAACACACACACAAAATGGAGATGGATTTCTAAGAGGGAACGTCTGTACAAAACGTCACAGATTGCGTTTTAGACCGTCGGATTGCTGTTTAAAAAACCTTAGTGTATTGCATTACACCTGAGTATTAACCTCACAGTGTCAGCCCTCTCTATTCTGCGAAGAGTCTCTGAAGGCGCTGACACAGAACCGTTCCCTTAAAGAAGCAGCAACCCTTTTTTCTTTGTTTTTGAAAGGTGCTCATATATTCCTAAGCTGCCCAGAGACTGCGTTTTGAGACGGTGCGTTTGTTGCTGAAATGATGGCTGCTAGGCGGTTTAATAATGCACCACGTATCCTTTACAGAAGAGGCTATCCCAGAATGCATTGTGACAATCTCAGTGAAAATAAGTACAGTGTGCATGCCGAGGCGTTTCAAATCAAATCAGATGATAAGGATGCCGCCCTAGTGGGCCGTTCCCTATGAAGGCAGCAAGGCAGCTCCCTTTGGTGGTGTTGTAGGGGGATAGAAACACAGGGGTGTGGTGAAGTGTGAGAGAGATGAAGATAATTAAAAACGGAGCCAGTCGGGCCTCGGAGGGCCCCAGCTGCAGATGTTTCTAGAGCACCATGGGACATAAAAGAAGATGCTCTTGACACTCGCAGGCGTGTGCCAGTTCCACCGAGTGGATGTTTCGTCCAGGGAGGATGTGGAGGTAGCTACGAAAGGATGTGTCACCTGTGGAAAAAAACACACTCATTCTCTCGCTGTCTGTTTTTTTTTCAAACACTATCTATAGCTCACTTCTCACATTGTGCATTTGCCTAGCGCAAGCTTTCAGACTTGTAGTTCTACGGTGCACACAAAGCAGGTTGAGCTGCGTCTAAAATACTGTCAGCGGTGCAGGAGAGAAACGCCATTAACTGATACAGCAAGCAGTATGCCAGCTCGCACCCTGAAGTGGCATTATTCTCTCTCTATTTCTTTCTTTCTGTCGTCCTCACTGGGTTTTTTCTTCTTTCTTTTTCACCAATCAGGCATCAGAGTTCCCTGGCAACAAAACCGGGCACGGGGTTGGGTGCATTTCATACTCATAATGACACCTCATTCGCGAGGTTCCGTTGATGATTTCGCTGAGGTGACTTGCAATGCCATGCCTCCCGCATAGGTATCGCTGCATTGCTCAGACGCACGCATGCGCACGTGCTCTTGCTCAGACAGCTCTCCTGCTGACCTTGAGCTGAATCTGGCGTCAGCCGCACTGTAAACTGTATCCCCCCCACCCCACTTCACCCAGAAACATCACACTATGCAAATTCAGCTTGTGGGGGCGAGAAAATGACTGGCAGCGCCCCTGTGACTGCAGGCGGCTGGTCACTATGGTGGATCGCTCTCATGAAATTTAATTAAGGTGGTTCACAAAAGCAAGCTGTATTTTTTTTAACCATTTGGATTAAACACAAAACTGGCACTGCATTGTTGTGCAGGATGTGAACGTGAACTCATACTTTGAACACCAGAGCTTTTAATTCTATTATTTAATAATAATAATAATAATACAATTTTATTATTTTTAATATTAGTAATAGTTGTGGTAGTATTTATTATATACATGTCATTATTATAATGATCATTATTATTATTATTAAATATAATATGGGGTAAATATTACTAATGACATTACTATTTAAATTTTTATAGATTTAATTAATATTATAAGATAGATCAGTTTTTGACAAACCTACAGTTCTAAATGCTTTTGAGTTTATATTTGACTGTAGGTGGTTGCCACACTTCCTCGTGTCATACGTGGATTAGTTTAAAGAGATAAGCTGCGTTCCGCAGTCACACTGACAGTGAAAATAGCTTGTTTGCTTTTTGATATGTCACTAGCTTGATTAAATCTCCACTTTGTTGCTTCAGGGAAGAGAGTAAGTCGGTTTCTAATTGTGATTCTAACACCGATGAAACGTTCAGTGGCCTAGACTGTCGTACCCAGGGAGAGCCAAATGAATCATAAACCTTTGCTAAATGAATCTATCAATATCAGGCAGTAATAATATGACATTTATAATATGTTTACCATTTTATTATTTTTCTCTAATAGCAGTCGGTAATGGCGAGGTCCAACGTGATGATAAAAGCCTAATTGTACAATTATACGCACATTGCATCTTAACCATTAGCCCTGCTCCCCCGTTTTACCGATTCATTTATGCATCCGTTGTGCAAACACGACAGCGGTGAGTTAGGTATGATTTGCCATGTGTCTAATTTGCGGGGAATCAGAAAGGCATTTGTGCTGGTTGGGGATAGGTGGCTGTTTACCCAGTGGAGGCATGTTTGCAGTGTAATTGAAGCATCATTAGCTTTCGTGAGTAGAGGAACGTGTTACAGCACTGCATTCTGGAAGAATGACTGCTGCTTCAGATACAGAGAGAATGAGATATAAAAAATGCACACCATAGAGTCAGAACATCCCACAGGTACTGTTTACACCTGATATTAATACTAGTGGTATTAATACTAGTCTCAGCTATCTCTGCTCCCATTGGGCCAGGTGTAAAAAGCTTTATAGTTGTATAATCTCTATTTTTCACAAATGTAATACTTTCATTATTACATTATTAAATGGAAGCTTCCCCCTACATCACTCCAATGTTGTTCAAGCCTTTATGTGTGACTTTTTAGAAAAATAAGTTATTTTGAGAAATGTCTCATCAGGTTTGTCTAATGGAAATAAGTGGGGCCTGTGTTTTTTGGCTAAATCACAAATCACAACATTTTGATTCAACAAAATATATTTGCAAAAATCATGAAGAATTACCAAGATTTTTATGTTTTACTTCTGCATGTTTATTAAGTTTTCTTTATTTTAATTTAATTATTTTTTGTGTATTTACACATCACTGCTAGTTATAATCGGCCACTGTTGAAGTTCTTCGACTCCGCCTTTCATTTCTGCTGGCATTTTGCGTTTGAATAAATGATAACGTTTTCATTTTTGGGTGCACTGTCCCTTTAAGTCTTATTAGAATACAACAAGGTTGTTATTAGAAAGTTGCTTTATCAGACTTTCCTATATTTGAAACTCTTTTCAAATTGCTTGCTCAGGTTAAGTAAGAGCACTTGAAAAGTTCCTGCAAATTCACACAAATTCACAATTACACCCGATGAACAGCACTCGAATGCACCTGATGCCCATAAGTGTACACACTCATGCCCATTGCTGTAAACCTTTTTCAAACACAATCCTTTCCTGTTACTGAACTGAACTCAAAGTGATCAAAGCCTGATGCCCGCGTGTTAGATGAACGTTTGATCCGGCAGAGTGCTCTCCACAACCAATGGAAAGCGTTCTTCCTGCCTGCCCTCGGGGAGGAAGCAACCGGCTGAGAGGTCAGGCTAATATTTAGAGATGATAAGTGGATACCGCTGGAGGTCCACAGGCCTCTTGTTAAGGGGTTAGTTATCCGACTGAAGAGTGTCTCAAAACCCCCTTTGTGCCACCTCGAACATGGGATCAGTGCTCTTCCAGACGCTTCTTTTAAAACATTCATGCGGCACTGCCGTGAAATCACACGGATTGATGAAGTGCATCGGCTCTCACCGGAGACCTTGCTTTCTTAATGTGTTGAGCATTGAGACGCGCCAGTCTGGGTACGAGAGGCGATGAGCGCACTGATATGACAGAATCAATAAAATATCACAGAGTGTTAAATACTGTATCAAGTACATGCTGAGATCCCACTCAAAGAGGCAGCGATTTTGAAACATGGTGAATGATTTAAGAGCTTAATGATACTGAAAATATCTCACGCTGTTGGTCCGTCTCTTGTTGAAGTTTGTTTCGAGCCTCCGGTCCCTCAGGACGATCGCAGGGCGATATCACCCTGAACTTCCTCTAACCCTGATGAGAAGTCATTGGGTGTGGATTGTGCTTGCTTAATATTGTCTTTTCCCTTTGATTTACAATCACTTTTGGGGCCCCCAAAAAGATGAGATGAAATTTCCTTCAAAGCCAGTATACACGTCATCATTTATTAGTGGCTGTAGATGGTACGAGATAGATCTTAAATGTGTGGGTGAGTCGAAGTAACACTGTGCAGATGTTCGGGTACAGAGCAGATGTCAGGAAGGGGGGTTTGGGTACGGAGGGATTCACACTTTTCTTTGAGTGATTGCTCCTTTTACATCGTGTCATGGTTGATGGGTAATGATGTGTGTTTGCATATATCTCTTACTTGTTTCCTTCTTTATGTCGGACGGAGAACGGGCTGGCCTGTGAATGTTCCAGAACAAAGACTGTTTTGCTATTTTCTTGTGTTTTTTGGGTTCTCTTATCATCTGTGGTTTTAACCCTCAGCAGAACTTTGAATAACTGCTGCCAGTGCAGATCTTTAAATTCACACATACAAAAACACCTAAATCTTCACATTTACAGAGCGTATGGATTTATAAATAACTTGTAGTTTGTTTTTTAAGATGTAACACTACATGTTGGAACACTAATCACAGGGCTATTGGCACTGACAACTGTTTTTAATTTGTTTAAGCCTCATAAGTTTATCATGTTTTAATGAATACATAAATCCGATGTATGTGTTTTATTGGTTTGTTTTTTGAAGCTTTAGCACGATAAAGAATCTTCATTTTAAGTTCTTAAGTGATAGTTCACCCAAAAATCATTTTTATTTACTTAAGTCATTTTAAAACCTTTATAACTTACTTGCTTTGCTTTACTATACTTATGCAAAATCCAAAATAAGACATTTTGAAAAAATTCATAATTCATTTGTAAACACAAATGCAAGATAATGGATACTGCTGTTGTTCCGTTACCGGCATTCTTAAAAATATCTTCTTTTTAACTTTTTAACAATAAACAAAGGATTCTGCCACAGACATTTTTTTAATCTGTTCCTTCTATTTTTACTTCCTGCATTTAATAAAACTTTCTTTTTACACACTTTTGAAGTCTTTTTGTCCATTGTTATGTTATGTTTGTGTTTAACACCAGTCTGAGGCATCACTATTGTGTTTCATATATAGAGCTTACATTTAAAACATTTTGACACAAACATTTAAAAGGTATTTGCTTTGACATCGATTCAAAAGGGTGCCATCTACTTTGCTTCGCAAGTATACCAAACACCTGAATATCCACTTCTGTCTATAGCGCTTTGTTTTATTAATCCTTTCTTTTTTCTTTCCTGTCTCTCTCTTTCTTTTCGAACTCCATAAAATGCCTTTGTGAGAAATGTTTGCGAACACGCTTAGTGAAACATGAAATGTCTTTTGCCTTGAGTCCTTTTTGCTTTTGTTAACAAGAACTCTCTGATTTATTTGTGTATTGTTTTCAAATCAAGCTATTTTTCGGCTGTAACCTGGCACACCTGGCTGGGGCCCATCCTGTAGCCCCCGGGCACAGGGGAAAGCAGCAGCAGTGCAGCTGTACTCATACACACGCACACACATCCTCCCTATTATAAACAAGACAAGCTTCATCCATAACACCGGCCTTAAGCTTCCTGGCTGGATACTGGGGCTGTCTTTAGGACATGTAGGAAATTCTGCGTGTTCAGTCCGGGCACAGGGGTGCCCGTCAAACCCAGGGAAAGGGCATTCACTTAATGTTTCTCATGTTTGGTTTATCACAAATATCAAACAAAGCCTGATGAAGATACTTTAAATGAAGTTAAATGTCAAATTGTGAAAAATGTGACAGATGGAACGGAGAGACACGAGCCATGTAACTATTTATGGAACATCTGACGAGAAACAGAGCCATTAGCCTATGACATAATGAGGTGACGTCATGGAGCGCTCAGTGACGTGCTTATTATCTGTGGAAGATGTGAGTCATCGAGCAGGGAGAGCAGAGGAAAGACAAAGTGAGTGAATAAGCAAATCCCAATGAAGAAGTTTCCCTCTCTGTCATCGTTTTTGATTCTAAGATATCAGACAGCTAGAAAATTCCAAACATCTTCATGCGAGCATAGGCGGATATTGATTCAAAACAAAACGTGTTTGTAATTAAATGCTTAGTAACAAAATATTCGAGTTATTTTAATCTACCATTTAAACAGTTTTATTAGCATAATGTACACTAGTGAATACATACAGTACACAATTGCATTCATAAATTCTTTCTTTCCACCAAGCAATACTAATGGGAGCTTACCCGTAACAATCGTGGAGGCGTGGTGCTTTTATTAGGCCTGTTAATGGTAAATGCTGAATTCCCCACAGTTTTGGGTGGCTCTTGAAGTTCTAGTTCCTCTGCATGAATATTCAAACAGCTCCATTAATGAGAATGGAGCTGAATGAAGGCTGCAGGCTTCACGATACGCTCGAATATGAGTTCGAAGTAGCGCAGCTGGTGGGTATTCGCACATCAGGATGTGATGCGGGGGCATTTCTGCCCTGGGATCTCGCTCAGAAAAAAGCCTTTTCTTTTCCTTTTTGGAGTTAAATAACACTGCATTTGAAATGGATCCGATTCAAGTCGAGAACACAAATGTGTTGTCAATAAAGGAGCTCCAGAGCGCGAGAACAGAAGTTGGTAATAGCGTAGGATTCTCAGATCCCCTAGAGCTAATTAGCGGCGCTTTAAAGGAAAGCTTTAACAAGGCAGTTTTAATGAATCACCGGTCTGGTCTCCAATATCGTGAGCCTCGGTTTTATTATGTTGAAAGATTTGAGTTTGAGGTGAAATGTAACTGTTCTGAAATATTCTTAGCACAGGCATCTACAGAGATTTCAGCTGTATGTTTTGAGGAAAAAGATTTTGGAATCTGTTGATTGATTTCTCTTTTGTGGAGCATTTAGTATTTTGGGTATTTTGGGCCCGCATTTAGAAACATTTCAAGTGATAGAAAATTTTATTTTAGGATCACCCAAAAATTTTAATTCTGTAACTCACTTTCTTCCCATTTTAAACCTCTATTACTTTCTCTAAAATAAATGCTTTTGTGTCTGCATAAAAACAGAATGTTGGTTGAACGGCAGCATCATTCTTTTTTTATAGGCACGAAACCAAAGCAAGTCAATGGATACACAAATTCTTCAAATATCTTCGGGTTTTGCATAAGAAAGAATGACGGTAACCGAACAACAGTATCCATTTATTCTTTGGTATGGACACACACAAAAGACAAAACCAATGCAATCAAGTCGATGGGTACTGACATTCTTCAAAATACCTTATTTTGCGTTCTACCAACTGTAGCTGGTATACTAAACACAGGTTTGAATTTTAGGAAAACTTCAAAATAAGGGGATAGTTTTTTCAACAATTTAAAACCCCCAGTCCTTTTTTGTGCCATTTAAGACACACACACACATCACTTCTGTTTTCTCCTCTGTGTGGTTCTTATCTTTTGGGCTCAGGAAGTAGTTTGAATTAACAGGCTGGCTTTGAAGCCATCAGGCAAGGTTAGCCCCACAAGTATTTCCTGTTATGGCATCGCTCTTAATCCATGAAACCAGATTTCTCATCTGTAAAGTAGATAATGTGTCTGGAAAAGCAAAAACATTTACTCTGGGTTATCATGATTAAGCAGCTTAGCCACGACACGCGGCGCTGGGGAATAGCAGCAGGAGACAGCTTCTTTCCCTCCTCCTGAAAATATCACTACTGGATTGATGCAGTGAGCCTCTCTCTAAAAACAATCAATTTCTGCCCCCGTAATAAATGGCCTGTTTGTTTGGATTCATGGCGAAGTGGAACGAGCGAGCTTTCTTCCCTTCCCATCATGTCATACTCGGTTAATGAGCCAACTGCGCGCCTGACGTTATTGACTGATAAATAACGCAGGAAATTACTTTTGATTCTATTTTGTATTCACATATCACGGCGCTCCAATTAATCAGCGGCAATTTCCAGTTGCAGCATTACCTTTTATAAATGTATTCAATTTCATGGCAAATCACAAATGCTACAGCTTATTAAACCCCTCTTGATCTCACGCTAAGTTTTAATGCGGCGTGCGCGCACACACGTATCAGAGGCCTAATAATGCTTTGGCATCTGCAGGCGCATTTCTAACACGTTATTTCACATGTTCAAACCACAAAAGCCATGTTAGCACAGTAATAAACGCCTCCCAGCCCTGTGCTGTTCTGTCCTCTGCTAAACCAACACCCCGCTGCACACTGTCAGCCAGGATGTGGTCAACTAACAGCTTAGCGTCTTTAACTTCTGGAAAAAAAGAGGCTTGTTTATCGGGTTCAAGTGAGTTTCACTTGTGTCACTGTAGATAATCGGCACGGTAGAAACGTACACAAATTTATGGTCCCACTATTCATTAAACAGGCCATTTTTATTTGATTGAACTGCTTACAAAATAAAGTTGTATTTGTTAACATTAGTAAATGCATTTAACGAGCAATGGCTTTTTTATTAGCATTTCATTATCATTATTGTAATAGCAATATAATTTTATTAGCATCTATTTATCCTTGGTATTGTTAGTAAATTGAAAAATAATTGTTCATGTTTGTTTATTGTAAATTAACTACTTGTATTTGCAGATTCCTAACGGAGTATGTTACCTTTACCGGAATGTTTGTGTCATTTTTTTTAAGGATAACTTTCCAACCATCGTTTGTTTTATTAACCTGTATACAGGTTTGTAAACTTAAATTAAATTAAAGTTTACAGTATATATATTAAATTATATGTGTTTTTATCCAGAAAAAAAAAGGTTTTGAAGGCAAATGATTATAAGTTTGCCTCATGTGCTCAAAAATATGGAATCTGTCAACATTTGCTCCCATGTTCCAAATCTATATACATTTGTTTGTTTTGATCAATACTGATATATATTTTGAAGAATGCCTATAACAGTTCTAGCTCCCCATTGACTGCCATAATTTATTGCCTTGTTAAACACAAAACAAGATATTTTGAAAAATATAGGACAACAAAGAGTTCTAGGTCACCTTTGAATATCATTGTCAAGCATTCCTCCAAATATCTTTGTTATCAACCAAACACATTTTACAGGTTCAGAACAGCAAGAGTATATCATGACTGAATTTCAATTGTTGGGTAAACTATCCCTTTAAAACAACGCCTAACTACTGTGGTTTGAATCATGCATACACAGCAGGTGTCCAGTTGATATTTTAAGCACCTGTTGCTTAATGAATATTAGTAGAATTGACAGGCATCTTGAATTTTTAGGACTTCAAATGGCATCCACCCTTGGAGAAAAACCGCTCTTAAGACACACACAGGTCAGACGCTTTCTATTCCCAAGAGGCCAATCTGAAGCTTTCATGTAAGAAAAGCAGGAAGCATTCATCTGGCATATCATCCCCACCAATGTTCAACCCTCCCCCTTTCTTTGCCGGCTAAAAAGCAAAGCCATCACGGAATTCAGTCTCCAATTAGTAACCCTTTGAGTGGAGGAGTCTAAACCAGGCAGATGTGCTTGTGCAGATGAATGAAGGGGGAAGCGGATGTATGTGCTTGTACTACGAGTCGGCTCTGTTAAATTGTCTCTGATGATTTCCATTTTGTGGCACAATTAGATTAGAGGAAGGAATCGCACGCTGATCAGTGGCTCTGAAATCAGTATGACGTGTCTTTGATGAACCCTTCAGTGTTGAGAGAGGGAGATAATGGGATGGAGTGAGAGAAGCCCTGTTTTCATTGCCTCCGCCGGTCTGCCAGGGACCTTTCGAATGGATTTCGTTCAGAGATCAGTTCAATGTGTACGGCACAGGTGGTGTCATTTGTTTGCATGTAAACCAGAGGCACTGACACAATTTTGACGAGAAAATGTGGCTAAAGCCGAGTGATGTGAACTAGACCCAAGGGAGATGTGTTTTCAAGTCCTCCATTACCATGGGAATGAGTGTATGCAAACACACTCCGGTTCAAGCTGTTGTGTGACTTTAATCTATTCATGGTGTATACTACATAGAGAGAGACTATTTATCCATCTATATTTGACCTTTGGGTGATCCCGAAATTTGCATTTAACTCTTCAATGTTAAAGTGTTCGTTCACACAAAAAGTAAAATTCTGTCATGATTTTCCCTCCTGTCATTTCAAACCTGTATGACTGAATGTTGGTAACCTAAAATATTTTTTTATGTTGTGCATTCTCTTCCAAGTGTCATATTCATTATTTATTTCCTCTTCCCGTGTTTACCGTCTCCATTAGAGAGTCAATCCACATGCTTGTTTGCCATTGAGAAGAGGGATTCTTGAACAAACATGATTTGCACATCATTTGGGTAACACAGTAGCATTATGCAATGTATTTCCCTGTTAGTGGCACATTTGAATCGAGAATACTGAGATGTTTGTGCCCGTGAGGGCAGAGTGACATTCGCTTGTAGAGATGTGACGCCCGACACATATCCGGCGCCACTGATGTGACTGTTTGACAGACGATTCTCTTTTTTTGCTTCGGCTCTGTTTCACATGCAGTGTTACTTTGAAGGCTGTTGCTGTAAGCTCTATCCCAGCTTGTTGGCTGCACTTGTTTCAATATTTAATGGCAAAGGTCAGCCGAGCGAAGCCGGTGTCCCACATACAGCAAGAAGCTGTGGGTGAAGTTCTATCTCAAGCGGCTTAAATGAATTGGGGGTGATTGTCTCGACCTCATCAACATCACAAAAATTTCTTTCAATATGATGTAACATGTCTTGCGTGCCGTATATTCTTTGGGACAGCAATATAAAGATCATAACATTATTACGTTTTTGGGTCGGAATTAGGTTCGCAATTAGGTGCCCAACGTTTGGTTGTGTTTTTTAACCGTGTTTGTGGGTTGTGAGGAAGGATTTTATTGTAAGCTCTTCTTTGGAGCTGCAGGGAGAAAGCCATACCAGTTGAAGCCTTTCGTTGGAGCGCTGCTGCCTTTTGAAAGAGGCAGAAAGTTTCCTTTTTCCTCACAGAGGAGATAAGGCCAAGTGCCTGTGAGGATTACATTGGCTAAGCCCTTATCACTCCAGAAAACTCACAGCCTGCTTCAGACCGACTGCACGTTAAAATCAAGAGGAAATATTCTTCTTTTAAGTGTTCTTATTCCCATTGAAAGTCATTACTGGGCCAGAGGAGGACAAGCTGTTTTTAGGCCAAGGAATTTTTTTTATTCTCGTTTCTGGAGGTGGCTGGCTGAGGACCGGCATGTAACGCACACAGACAGGTGCTTCTGTCATAGCTGTGGCACTTTAACTTGTGCTTCGTATTAGACATTTATGGGATTTTTAGGATGAGGTTATTTAGGAGGGAGGGTTCCATGGTTATAAAACAGAGATAGATTTTAGTAGTCTTGTTGCTTTTATTTTCATATCTGATAATGCACAGTTTTGTTGCCTGTCCCCTTTTACCCACTTCTCTTTTATTGGCACCCTTGATCTCTCTCTCTCTCTCTCTCTCTCTCTCTCTCTCTCTCTCTCTCTCTCTCTCTCTCTCTCTCACTCTCAGCGTTTCTAAAAATGTATCGAGGCTTTGAAGTTACATTGAGTGCTTTATTACAGGAATAAATAATGCAGACAGTGGCAGCGAGTTTTTTCTTCATTAAGACATGCTTCCTGTCAGCGTACACCTGACTTCCTCAACGATAATCAATCCTGTGTCCGGTAACCAGTCCTTAGGGGATCTTTATTTGTCTCGCGTTTATTGATTATGATTACGAAGGTTGCATGACTGTCAGCAAACTCTCTATTATGTTTCGTACAATCATTTGTTAAAGCGGTCCGAATTCAGTAAGAAACAGATCTCAGGTCATATTCTGACTAAAACACATTACAGGAAATCAAACTTAGACTGGAATCTGTATTAAGAGGGATCACTGCTCGTACTTTTGATTTTATACAGAGGAGATCAAAATACAATAGACTTGCTCTGCCTCTTATTTGACATGTCTGATGATGTCACACAGAGAGAACATTATGTTTGTCAACAGGAAAGTAGCTTCACCAAAAGTGGTGTCCACGCTGACACATTTGTACAATATTAACATTCACTAAGGTTAGCTTAAACCATCATCAATATGGCATGTATGGTACAATATCCAAAAGATTCAAAGCACAGAATAACAGGTAGTATTTGAAATAATGTTTTTGGAAAACATAACTCTGATATGTTTGAAATTAAACTGTGATGCTTATCTCAGAATTAGATTAAGAATTAGACCTTCACAGACAGGGTCGCATTTTTACACATTTTTATCACAGACAGGGACACAGTTTTATTCTCATCTACCAAAATCCATTGCCAAACTAATCTGAAATGAAGCATATTTTACATTATTATCTTTTTATAAAATGCCTATTGTTATGGCAGTTATTCTGATGTTGTTTTTATGCTCCTCACATTTTTATAAAGGCTAAGCCTTACATTATATTACTTTTTGTAAACACCGGCTCAACATGCGCAACACTGAATGAAGAGTAAAGATACCAAAGTTGGACGTCACTTTTGGACAGTTATGTTAACTATGTGTTATTTCAGAAAATTATTATATTATTTTCATGTTGGTTAAGATTCATGAAGAAGGTTGTAACAATACAAAAAGTGTTTAATAAGATGCTTTAGTGGGTCAACTTGACCTTCAGCTTCAGGCAAATTGCTTCCTAAAACTTTGTGCCAGTGGTGTTTAAGATGGGAAGTCCCTCATCCTCCGTGAGATCGTTTACAGGTCTGGCTCTGTTCTTATGTGGAACAGCCACTTTTCTCAAACCAACATATTCCAGATGAGTTTAAGTCCTGCCCTAAATATTTTATTTGAACATCCTGTTGAACTCTGAAGTATCTCACATTACAGAATTCTGTTCTAAAGGCCTTTTATGCTAACACTTTGTAGAAATCGTTTACCTAGTGTAAGTCTCAAGCTTAATTTGATTGATTTATGGCTGTTAATTGTTATTAAGTAATAGCAGTAACCAGTTCTCACATAGTAGCTGTGGACCATAGGAATAATGAATCAAATGTAAGTCATAAAACGTTATTCCCATCGCAGTCATTTGAGCACTCATCCGCTGGGTCACACGAAGATGGTGAAATCAATAAATTGTTTCATTGCGTTTTATGATATTCCTCCAAAGGAATTGAAAAGCAATAGATGGAAGTTAAATTTCACAGCTGCGGAATTGGATTGTGGCTTTCTAAATGAGGAGCGCCACAGTTTTTTTATCCCCCTCGCGGTCTCTCAAGGCTTCAGTAAATTTAAGCCCTCTCAGGGTTTTGTAGTTCGCTCAGCACAGATTGCCTTAAGTGGCTTATGCCAATTGCTGTTTCTCGGTGCGGGCAGGGAGATGCCACCGAGAGGAAGGGCAGGAAGCGCAGGGAGCATTTAGGCGTGCAATTACAGACAGAATGACTCCATGGGTTCCCTCTCTCTCTCCTTGTCTCTCTCTTCCACCATATGAGTTAATGTGCAGCACGGATGAGCTTCTAGCATAAACTCCCCCAAACAAACGATCAGAGTCTAAAACAGGCAGCACATTTATCAGTCCATGTGGCATCATGACATCCAGCCTCCGACACACCACCTCACTTGTGTTGAACTATTTCCAAACTGTTTTGTATTTATGCCATTTGAGAGGGCTCTGTGCCCAAGTGCATTTCACTAGTTTTTATTTAAATGACTTATGTATCAAGGCATTCGTAAGTATAAAATAAGGACAATATTTGTCTTCTATAGCTTGTTAAAAGGTGATAAGGGCCAGTTTGGTATCTGACACGAGTGTCCACTCCTTCTCCACTCTTATTTTTTGGTCTCAAGGGTGATGAACACCAGAGCTGCTTGTCTGCCGTTTCTAAGGGCAAACATTCTCTCGCCTCGGCCAGCACTCTAATTACCATGGCCTTGGCAGATCAATGACTGATCCGTTTTTTCCCCCCATTGCACAAATGTGTCAATTTAGCTGTGTGTCTTTCCATTAGCCCGCTCAATCATTGGCGGCCGATGATGCAGGGAGCGGCGTGCCTTTCTTATTGGCTAAGGTCCAAGGCCTCGCTAATATAATCCTCTCCATCGATTATGTTCTGTTGACTTTCAGGAGAATTTTTTCGAGGAGTAATTAGGAGCCGCTCTACAAGCAGCTTCTCCGAAGAGTCTGATACATTAGTACGCAGCGTCCCCTTTTAACAACACGTCTTTGTGTCCTCCGTGCATTATTATGATCTCCTTTCCGTGCATGGTAGAAGGTGACATTTTCATTACGCGTATTTTGCCGCATTTTGACATCATCCGGGTTGATTGCTTAATAAAGGTCTTCTTAATATTAAGAGATGAAATATCTACATGATGTCTGTTTATATCAGGAGATTTGGGAGCATAATCCCATTCCATGAATACTGATTGTTCTTATGAAAGTGTCAGGTACAGAGTATTTTACTCCAAATTATTTCTAATTGAACGTAGTGTTGCATGTTATGATAATATTACAACCGTCTCATGGCATTTCCAAAACACCCTAGTCGGGCGGACAGGAAAGGACTTGTTGCATAATTACATGCTCCATGAGCCGATCTGTCTTGTCTTTTGAAAGGATAATTGCCTGAATGTCCTGATGAAACCTTTGTAGTTATGAGAAAAGAGAAGCTGGTGAAGTTGTGCCACCCACCATGAATGTGCCGGGCATCACATTGATTCCTTTATACTTCTTATTTTATAGCAAGACTCTATTTACCTGGTGTCTGTCTTTGCATTATATAATAAGTCAGTAAAGGTATGAGCTGTTGTCATGTATGCGGAGGCATATGTTAGTATGTTTCAGGAAAATGTTGGAGATATAATCAGATGTATGTTCATGTGATTTGTTTATACCCCTTGAAATGCAGGCCAGTTGTTTTGTCGTTTAAATAGATGTGAGGCAGGATATTACACCCTCCAAGCTTCTCATTTTCTTATTTTGTTTAGAGAATGGCGTTACCCTGATGTTACCTCTGCTGGGCGGCTGAGCGTTTGGAAGTGTCCGCTATGAGATTTTGTTTTATCGTACACGTCATGTGAGCAGCCAGCCCTCATGTTGGGCGACTTCTAATGTTTACATAATAGATGTCAGCTTGGCTGAGGCCCGAGGTCCATCAGCACACACATAAACTCATATAAGACCTTGTCTCTCTTCACAACCCTGCTGTTCCCATTTAAGGAGTTTAACCCAGATTTATTAATGACCTTTTGGAGTTGTTTTTCACAATAGCATGAGATAAGCTTCCTTGAATATAACGTGTGCTGAAAGACGAAGTGGAAGTGGTTGAGCTGATATGATGATGTTCAGTAATGTGTTTGTGTATGTTTCGGTTGTCAGAATGACAAAGACGGACTGAAAATATCAGGTGCTAACCATGTTTAAACAACAGATTTATGCTACTTAATTTAATAAGTGTAAGCATTTGCATATTATAATGTAATATGAGTGGTGTAACAATACATCAGAATTTATTAATGTATTTATGAAATTTCGAAAATGTATGCCACCTGTAAAATATCCCTATGAGGTACCTTCTTGCATAACAAAACAAAACAATATTTGAGAAACTTATATTGTACCATGATGAGCTGTCCGATATACATCTCTGTATATATAAAAATATAATAAAATATTATATATTATCAAGTGTATTCTATAAAATCATGCTGGGGTCAGTTGTGGCCTGGTGGAAGAGTGTAGGATCAAACAATGCAACAATGCCTTTGCCCTGTTTGCTCTTCAGTGATAAGTGAACAAAACTGCACAAAACACAGAACAAAAAAGTCTTTTTTGGATAAAAGCATTTTATCTATAAAGATTTATTATATCATTATGAATTGTTAGCGTCAAGCTTAAATAGTTATGAAGAATGTCATTGTATATGTTATTATATACATTATATTATATGTGTGGTAGAAACAATCTGATATGATGTTAAATAACGATGTACTGTATATTATGGTAACTTATATATATTGTTTGCATATTTAATATCACGTGTATCATGTAAAATGCATGTAAAATAATTCTGTATCGTATTTAATAATATATGTGTTCGTTTGTATTACAACAAAATAATATTTTGGCAACTCAACCAAGCAGATGATACAGTGTATGTTAACAGGAGGGGCGGCCAGTGGCGGACATAAACATGAAATGATTTTTCCTTTTCACCCCAAGTAATCTATTGTTTTTTATTTATTAATAACATTTTTAAATGGTTGTTGTATTTCATGTTTATTTCAGCCACTGATCCTACTCTGTGAATATTGTATTTGCATGCTTCATATTGGTTGTCCACTGATCCCAACACAATAAAAGTCACGTCCTCTTTTGACAGTTGACTGCTTGCGTGTTGCTGCACTACAACTCTGGCCTCCTTTTCCCTTTATGAATGACTGATGTTGCTATCAAACACCCTGCCCACATTTAGTCTCATCGTTAGGCATTGACAAGAGGCACTGCTGTTGATGTTTTCATCAGGGACTCTCTCCACAGTTGCCGTCAGATGATTATTTAAACAGCCATTAATCATTAATGGCCCACTTTTGCATGCGTTCTTATGTTTCTGAAGGCGCAAGAGCCGGTTACACTGCATGGCACGTCGCAATCGAAACTGCCTTCGATTCGGCTTGTGTTACACTTTTAGGCCACGTCTCCGTGTGAAGGCAGGCATTGAGTTTGACAGCCTTCACACTATGTTGGATGTGTTTACACATTTGTTTCCTGTGGTGTTTGAATAGGATTTGACATCCCGAGGAGCGTGTGAAGGATTAATAAGCCCAATGTTCTCTTGGAAAGACTGGGACTTATGGAGAATATGTATCCACTTAAAGCAAGGCGAGGCAAGGCCGTCTGCCGCTGTGTGTTGGCTCACGATTCCACGCTTTTTGGCATGCCCTGCGTATCGCGTTGAACAGTGTACGTTTGCAGTAGACAATAACTTATTACCTCCTATTGGCTAGGTGCCAAACATTTAAAGTAGTTTTTCAGCTGGCCGATTATTACTGTTGGCTTCACCTGCATTGTTGGCGTTAATGCTAATAGTTTGAACGAGAATCATAACATACGGTGTTATTCTTTTGTTAAACATCGTCTTGACTTCCCCCAACGGGCTGAAATTCCCATCGACTGCTGATCTAATGCTGCAAAACGTCACAGGTTTGATGACCTCATCATTAGATTCCCAATGCGAGATTCCAATATTGGCTGTTTACATTCATCTGCTTGTTTTGCTTTAAATGTTGATGGCAATATTGTTCCAAAGTAGCATCTGTCTCCATACCAATGTGTTAAGCAGACTGTGCAACTCATCCAGGCGAGCTTTCAACAGCAATTTCAATTTGCCTCGCAATCTCCCGGCACACCGAGGAGCGAGATGGATCTGGGAGTCGGCACGTCAGGTGCTTCTTTGTCTTGTCCAACGAATCAAGCGCTTTTTTCCACATCCCAACAGCAGGTGAAAATCTAATTATACCCAGACAGTGAGAGGAGGCGAGCTGTTGCCATATTTTAGCAGCTCTTAATTGTGTGCTAAATAATCTGCCTCGTGCACTCACTCCCATGCGGAGTCACACCATGAAGAATGTCTCGGAAAAAAGTCACCGAAGATGTTTACTATGTTTTCCCTCCGAAGCATTCTTAGCGTGTTCCTCTCCCCGACTGAAGTCTGTCAAACTGACGTTTTAGCATGGAAGCCAAAACAAACAAACAAACACGTGGCGAGCGAACACCTTGAGATTCTTCTCCCCCCCAATGATTTGTTATTGGAGGTGCTGAATTACTGCATGGATTAGCATCGGCATCTCAAGGCTTTGGCTTCTAAAACTTTTTGTCTGCTCTAAATCCAAGATAAATTCTTCCCTGTTTTCTCCTCACATGCTCTCTTAACGCTAAGCACTCGGCGCGGGGCGCCAACTCAACAGCTTAAAGTTGAGCAAAAGCCATTGATCTCCAGGGCTTCGGAGGAATCCGACGACTCTAATTATGTAAAACCTGCCAGTTCCCTTTAGCTCTCCGATGCCCATCACGGTTAACCTCCTGATAGGGTTAATGTGTCAGGTTTGGGACTCTCTCGCTATTGCCTGAGTGAGTGTAATTACGACCTGTCTTATGGTGCTACAAATGAGCGCTCTGGGCCTGCCTCCCCTTAGCTACAGAATAACACACTCCACCTGAAGTGCCAGCAGAAAGCGCGTGAGGACGGATGGCTCCCCTTAATGGACTCGCCGTCTGCGGGCAGCCCGATCCGGTACTCACGTCACGCACTGCTCCTCAGATACATGTCAGGTTAATGGAGCCGGTGATTATTTATTTATGGGCATTATTGCTAAATTGCTGATTACATATTTTTTTCCTGCGTCTAATTTCTTTACACAGTCATTTTGATCGTTGAAGGCAATGTCAGCTCGAACCGACCTCTCCTTTCCTCACTCACAGCTATAGAAAAGACAATATAAAAGCCTCCCGATCCCCTGGAGGATGCTGGTTAAGCCGTCTAATTTGTGAAATGCATCTTCTCTCGTATTCACCTGTACGCGTCGGAGCATCGTCCGCTGAGGATTCCATCTTCTCAATCCAATATGTATATATATATATACATATATATATATATATATATATATATATATATATATATATATATACCAGCAACATTCATCAACGCGCCGTCCTGACATCTCCACAATGATATTTCGTTATAATTGATACCAGCAGCCGCATGTTTATTTTAACGTGAAATAAATGGGCAGATTATGTCCATCATAACATGATACTTTGGATCCCTTCCTTGGACCATCTCAGGAAGTTTATTATGGTCGTCACAGCATTCGTTATAATGATATGATTCTTTAATCAAGCGCAGGCCTTTGCTTTTGGCGTGGCGTTCGGATAAAGACGCTCTTGATGGGGCCCGAGAAGGAGCCGAAAAAATAATGGAACGTTTGAAAAGAGCTAGCAGCTATTCGACTTTCATGTCATAGGCTGTCTACCATTAGGCCGAGCAGCAATATAAGATAAGACCCTGTTGAACATGTTTCTTAAGACGGCCAAAGAAGAACCAGATGTCATGTGGACTTCAGTGTAAGATGTGCAGCGAACATCAAACACATCTTTTAATCTCTTTGGTATGCATAGCTCTGCTACATTGTCATATTAAAATAGATTTATTTTTTGTTTCATTGATTTAATTTTGAAGTTAAAAACAAACACACATGGGAAGAAAAATTAGCTGATACTGCTGTTTTGTCCCACTATGTGCTCACTGTCCTGTAAAGTGAGAGGCAGAAGTCTATTACACGTTTAAGATGGCCGCTGTGATAGTCAGGTGTCAGGTCAGTGCAATCTGCTCCAAACAGGCCCTGTATTGATCCTCACGTGGGACTCTTCCAGAGATAAAACCTGCGTACGACAGGTGAAAGGTTGAAGATTCTCATCTCCAGGGTCTGTTCGGCTACTGAGCGGCAAGTCTGCAGCGGCTTCTTCCTCCCGGCACATGGGTTGGAGTTGAGAGGCCTGCTTAGCATGCAGATTTAATAGAGAATGCTAAACACAGGCCTTTGAAGGGCTTTAATAAACCGGAGCAGATGTCTTGCTGAACACAAGGGCCACGTCGTCTGCCGGTGAGTGGACTCGCCTGGTTGCACGCATTTCCATGTGACATACAGCGATAATTCATAAATGATACATCGTGCATTAAGGCTTCTCTGAGTGACAGGTGACCTTTCATGTTGAGTTTGCGGTTGCTTTATTCTGGATGTCCAGAGAATTATGAAACTTTTGAAAGTAGGAAGACTGTACGCCGGCTTCTCGTGAAAGTTCCTCCCCAGAAAGCTGTGAAGGGAGGAAACAGAGACGTACATCCATTAAAGCGGCTTCCCTCTGGCCATCTCTCCGACTTCAAACACACTGACATTAAAGTTCCAATAATGCAGTGGGCTGATTCTCCCAAACGATGCTTGCACATCATAGCAGAGGTGTACTAATGATGGGGTAATGCTGAGAGACATCCACAGATGGTCCATTATCTCCACACAGACAGCATCTAAAGCTACCCTGGATGCTGTTGGGCTTTGGCCAGTGTAACCAATGTAATGTTTGTTTTCAAAGGAGTTTTATTTCTCAGAGTCAAGACATTGAAGGCTTGTCTATACAGCTTTCATAGTCGTGTGAATGACGACAGGACACCAGAAATGTTTTTTTTAAGAGCTTTGATTCATTTTTATTTGCGCTGCGTTTTTCAGCCATTTGGTTTGTTAGTTTTCTTTTGTTTGATTTGCACGATTTGGTTGACAAAATTGCCAGGTATTCTTTTTGGTATTAAAAATTAAAGTTTACTAAACTATAGATAGACCTCTTAAATGATATCGAAAAAATATTAGAAGTTAGAAATACATTATTTGAAAACAACATTAAAAAGATTAAAAATAAAAACATACAAAAACTAGGCAAACTTAAAATGGGCTTAATAGATTAAAAGATTTGCAAAATATACCTGTATGTGTTGCAGTATTTGCGATAAATTAATACAAAATAACGCATTGACAAAGCACATAAAATAGCTAATAATTAAACAAAAATAATATGTAATATTTGTTTTAAGTATTTGAAAAATACAAATTTTTTTAAATCATGTGTTTTTATGGTGCGGTAACGTTTATTTTATTAGAAGGTCGAGTAAAAATATGAGTTACCTTTTTTGCATATGAACTCTGTATTGATTTCTATTGAAGAATATTAGTCGGTGTGAACGTGGACAAACAGGAAAAGTAAAGTTTGCTACAAAAACAAGACTTCAAGTCACTTTTATGACACACTTCAGGATTCAGAGACTTTAACACCCGGTGATGTTTTTTTTATAAAGTTTCATCATGTGTTGCTTTCCAGAGAGGGGGAAATGATGACATCTGTTATTACTGACAGTAGTGGATGGATGGTTTGTACGCCCACATAGGAACAATGTACTGTACGCCGGCGACAAGCCTCTCGGATTCCCTCTCTGAACGGTGTAATAGCTGACACAGTCACACTAAACACATGAAGGTCACTTCTCTCCACTCTCAGCCACAAAAGCCTCTTCTGTTTTAATGGAGAGCTCTGAGCGTTGTTAAAAGCCATCGGTCCTCCAGCAACACAACATTCTCACACTCACTATTGTGTTTCTCTCTCTATTTTCGGTTTTATCCCTCTGTGTCTTCCGATTCCCTTAATCTCACCTACACTGTATCTCTGAATTGTTCCCTCTGTGCAAAAAAAGCGAATGGAAGGAACAGGCCCAGCATAGGGTTTCAGGTTTTAACGTAGAGGTGTTGCCTTACCAAGTCTGCATTCATTCACACAATGAACCGAGGAGCCTCTCTTGTTTCTCGGTAAGAAGAGTCCAGACAAGACCTTTGTTTTCCACTTCATCAGATGCAAGCATGTTTTTTTACTCCTGTCCTTCTGGAACAAAAGCTGGAGAGCAGCCATCACATGCGAGAGGAGGGGAAAATCAAAACGTGTCTCCTTACTGTGAGCGTAAGGGCACTTAGAGAGACCTGGTTACAATTGCATTGTCTAGCAAATCAACCCTTTTTTTTCACTTACAAAAAATCCGAATGCAAACATAGACAGGTTTTGGAAATTAAACTGATAATAAGCTTTTCTTCAGCTTTGTGCATGTATATATAGCTTTTTTTCATCCCTGCTCAGAGTGCGTGAGCGAGATGTGTGACCCTGCACTTATTCCTGTGTTGAGGTGGGCCAAGGTGCCCTTTGTTGTATTGGATTGTCTCTATGAACTCTCTCGGCACTCTGACGGAAACTCGCACGCAATTATGGACTCCAATTGTCATCATTCATTCTCATATCCTAAAACCTTAATCCTGTTTGTGCATCATCATACTCTCCATTATATCAAGCTTAGGCGTGTTTACTCCACATGGAGGAGAAACATGTTGCATTTCTCTGCTCCTCCTGTTGTGTTGTAATGCTCAGATTTATTCATTTGTAGGGTATTGATCTCTTCATTATTTTTTTTTTATTTTTTTTAAACCATAAATCTCTGCTTCTTAAAACACCTTAACGAGAAAAATCATCCAAAATCGTGTCATCATTTACCTACCCTCTGGTCATTTCAACCCTGTTTGACTTTCTTCTGCAGGACTCAAAGAAGATACATTGTAGAATGTTGGTGGCTGAGTCCCAGGGTACCGATTGACTTGCATTGGTTTGTGCCCATATAAAAAAAACTGAATAGGTGCTGGCATTATTCATTTACAAGCATTTTTCAAAATATCTTCTTTTGTGTTTTGCGGAAGATACAGTCATGCAGGTTTGAAATGAAAAGAAGATACATGGTGACAGAATACTTTGTTTTGGATTAATTTTCCCTTTAATCCAAATAATTTCACTGGTGTTTATCTTGTCCATTTCCCTTTATGGTATAGGCTTGGTGTTTATCTAACATTTTGACTCAATTTTGTCTCATTCTGACAGGGTTTCTTTATCACTGTGTCTGTGGAGTCCATCCTAAAAGTGGCCAAACATGCCTCTGAAAACAACAAGATCTTCTGCTTGAATCTCTCAGCTCCCTTCATCTGCGAGTTCTTCAAGGAGGACTTAATGAAAGTAATGCCCTACGTGGACATACTTTTTGGCAATGAGACGGTGAGTCATGGCATAAAATCTGAACATCCTCGCCTGTTGCTGTATTGTATGTGAGAGTTTACAGACATTTCATCATGTACAATTGATTTAATTTCTCACTCACACTGTTTTGCTTTATACTCGAGGTAGGCAGCCAAGTCAGTTAATGTAAATGTTATGTAAATGTTTAAAACAGGATCACAATGAGAGGTTGGAAATAGGATTTGAATGGACAAGGTAGTTGATTTATGTTTGTTGTTTTGTACTTTGCAATGCACTGACTGTACTCATTATGAGAGTAACACCATCGAGACAGCCAGCAGACTGGGTCACAGGCAGAATGTTAGCTTGGTGTGAGAGATGCTCAGACTCTGGGCTTGTTCTGACTCATTGTGGTCTTGAGTCTGCGCTCAGATGTGTTTGTGAGGTGTCAGAGTGGATTTTAGGTGTTTGGCATGTGCAAGGACAGACAAGTTAAAGAATTATGTCTATTGCTGAATGTCTTGAATAACAGCTTTTCTAGCTGCCTTTGCAAGTTTTTAAGTTTTCTGGTCTGACAACAGTTGAAGTTATTTTATACAGTACTTTGCAAAAGTCGTATGAATGTAGGTCATCTTTCTGTGGTTCAATGGTTTGAGTCAGTCTTTACATCAGTTACAGGAGTGTGCCATTAGAAAATATTTATTTTGCCATCATAAGTAAAAATCCAGTTGAAATTTTTGTCATGTAATAATACATGATTGACACCAATGTAAAGCATTGGCTATTTTTGCACATCTTGGGCATACAAAAATCTTACTGGATATTTAAAAATAATGGTAAAATAAATGTTTAAAAAGTAAATTAATGACTGAGTAACTATAAACTATTTTCCAATGACACACTACTACAAATGATATAATAATTGACTTTAAAACATTTATTGGGGTGAAAATGGTGATGTGCCTAAGACTTTTGCACAGTGCTGTTTGTAGAAGGGATAGTTTGCCCTTCAAAAATGTATGACTTTCTTTACTCTGCAGAACACATTCGAAGATATTCTGAAGAATATTAGTAACCAAGAAAGGTTTTTCGATGTTTTTTTTTGTTGCAAGCGAATAAAAACAGGGCAGTCATACCATCCAACCCTTACAGAGTGGCAATACAACCTACAGCGAAGTTTACAGCATTACCATTAAAAGCAAAGAACACAAACTACTGTCAGGAAGAGAAACACCACCGGCCGTCAGAATCGCAAAAACTATATGTAGCAGCTGTAATAATTCCTTTTAAGCATCCACAGTTTCCATTTCCAGACTAATTAAATGGTGCATATACGGTGAGTAGCTGCAGTCTTCTAGTTGAACGCTATTAATTTGCGTTAGCCTTTATGTACGTCTAGCTCTCTGCTGGTTGGTATGAAGTGTTTTGGCAGCTGGAGCTTGTCTGAATGCGTGTGTGTGGGTGGGATCTAACACAGACAGGCAGGCCTTTATCTGCGCTGACAGGGTAGGCGCAGCGAGAGACGTCCAGGCCCTGCACCACCTCACGCCCCCTTAACTGGCACACATGAAGTGTGTAATATCCAGGGAGCGCCGTTGGTCTAATTGAGTCCTTCCCTGCTCCCCTCCTGCCTGCCTGCATGACACGAACCAGAGAAAAGTGAAACATTTCAGGAAATGTAATGGCCTCTAGTTAATTAAGTGAGAGAGCCGTGCAGTAAGAGCCAAAACCAGATGGCTCCGAATTTACGCTCGCACACATCGGCGCGCGCAATCTCGAACGATTTGCCCTCCGTTTGCCACATCCATGATAAAATTCAACAATGTGAATTGTCTGTGTCATTACAGATGAATTTGTTGAGCAGAAGGCTCAGACAATGTAGATAAATGGCATGATTAATTGGAACAGAATGAATAACCCTGACTGATGTTGTATAAGCAGTGATTAACTCGCGCTCAGAGCTCAGATTGTTTTAAATAACAGGGGAGTTAAAGCCATGATTGCTAGGAGGTTACGAAATGATTGAAATCGCTCCACTGCTGACTATGCGAGGCAGGGGAGAGAAAGAGATTGAGGGAGGAGAAAGACAAGCGCTTGGAAGAGTTGACTCATTGTAAAGATCTACCCAAAGGCCTTATGCTTTGAATAACGTTATTCTCAGTAGCGCAGGGACACACAAGCTAATTCAAGGCCTTTTTAAGCAGAACTGAGACAGAGATTACAGTAGATAAGCTTTTCTTAAGAAGTCTTGTTTCTGTGGAAATGGTTCCTTAGGATAGTTCACCCGAAAATGAAAGATGTTTTATGGAAAGACCCTAATGTCATTCCAAACCTGAATGGCTTTTCTTCTGCACAAAACAGAACATAAAAACCTTAAAAACAATATTTTGAAGAAGTTTGCCGTCCCAACAACAAAAGATTATTCTCAATAGCACAAGGACACAAAAGCTATTTCAAGGCCATTGGAAACAGAACTGAGACAGGGATGATATACAGCAGATATGCGTTCTTGTGTATGGTAATAATTTCTTATAGATAATATTTGACTTACCCTAATGTCATTTCAAATTTGAATTACTTTTTTCGTCTTCGGCTTATGAATGTTGGTAGCCCAACAACATGACTATAATTTATATACACAAAAACCTAATTAAAAAGCAAATTATGAAAGAATTTTTATCTTGGAGGCACTTTGCCTTTAACAGATGGTTTGATTTTCTAATATGACTATTTTTACATTGTTTTATTATAGTTTTGACTTGTTGTTACTTCCTCAATCATGCTGTTGTATAAAATATGAAAACATTCCCCGGAATCCACCTGCACACAGTGTGCGGCAAAGGAAAGCTCCAAAAAATTGCAGAATTGAAAGTTAAGGTCCTGTGCATTTGCATTTAACCCTAATTTGGTAATGTCTTCTAGAAACTGATAGTGGCATTTCTGGAAGTTGAAATGCTTTTATAATTGATTTACCGTCATGTCATTTTAAACTGTATAAGGAAGATATTTTGAAGAATATTTTTAACATTGGATGTCTTTTGACTTTGCTTGGAGACAAAATTCCCTGAAACATTGCTCAAAATATCTCCATAAATTGTCATATAAATAAAGATTATATACATATTCAGGTTTTAAACAACATGAGCATGAATAAATGGTGCAAAAGTTTTCACATTTGGATGAACTATCACTTTTAGTATTCTTAGGTTTGCGTATTACATTTCATCTTGTTCAAAATCCATTTCACAGTTTTTCCCCGAAAACCAGCCAGCATTGAAAAAAAGATAGATTTCTGTCTGGCCCTAATTACAGTGTTGTCTGATGCTCCACGTCTAGACTCATTCACTGACAAAAAACCTGTGCTTTCTTTTTTTGTCAGAATATTTGTGTTTAAGTTTTTGTGTGTGTCCTCCCCCGCTGATTGCGTGTAGGTGACGGACAGTTCACGAAGGATGCCGGAGGCAATGAGGGATATGCCTGCCTTCACATCCCCACCTCCCAGCTGATTCACACAGCTGCACATGCGTACATATGCATATACATATTGAGAGACAGATGTCAAGTTTCGAAGATCTTGTTGACAATCACGGACGGACATTTCCAGAGCTTTGAGCCGTGGTGGGCCCCCCTCTGAGATGCTTAGAAGTTTTTCGGAGACATTTGGTGATGTTTTACATGGTTAACAGAAAAAAAAACGTTTCAAGTAGTTTAGAAGCAGCTGTCGGAGTTTAGAGCAGAAGGAACAGGGACAGGGGGAGAGAGAAAATGAGAGGGAAGATACAAGGTGAGGTAATTAAAAAAACGTTCAAGAGCTGGATGCTGTCAGGGGAACTCACGCGATGCACAGACTACACAAGAGTGCTTTCCTGCAGCATCACTCACTGAACTCAATTAAAGGAATGACCTGCAAGAGTTCACTGTGTGAGGATATACAAACTCCCATTTGTAGACCTTATACAGGTTGATGTGTTTATTTTATGGTTTGGCATATGGGAAACTAATAAATAAAATCTGAATAAACATTTAGACGTCAACAGGAACTGTGAAGTATAAATATAAATATATCTTAACTATAAATTGGGTTCAGGGGATTGAGATTAGTTTTATTATCTGTTTATACACAAATTATAACTACATATTCAGTTAAGAAGTTGGTTTTGACCAGAAATTTGTTTTATAATATAAATATTATTGCGTGATAATATGAACAATACTGGTATATAGATATACATTTATACATAGAAACCCAAACCATCTCCCTGCCACAGATAATAATATGCTAAGGATTTGTTTGATTTTGTTCATGTTTAATAGACATAATGGTAAAATCAGTCCTGAATTTTATATTATATATATATATATATATATATATATATATATATTATATTCCTTTGCAACGGTATATAGAGTAGTGTATAGAGACTTTGATCCAAAACAACCAATAATATATAGTAGGTGACCATACAGTAAGTATGAGTCATAAATAATATGTCTAAACATACATAGTACACCCAAAAACAAAAGGCCATTCCGAGCTGGTTTACTGCTTCCAGTAAATTACTGAGTTTGTAAAGGATGGACAATCTATCCCATGACGTAATAAAAATGGCTGAAAAATTTAAGGTGGGTGTCCTTTTTCAAATGTAAAAAGCGATTAAATACATTTTTTGTGAATAAATTTTAAGTGTTATTACGTCATAAGTTAAAGAGCATATAAATCATGATGGGTCTAGTATGTCCGAACCTATTCATACTATTCTTTCACATACTACACTGAATAAAATACTTTAACATGTACATCTGCTCCACATTAAATAATGTTGTTTAAGCATAACTTTTATTTAAATTTCAATTAATTTTATGTTAAAACAACTTAAACCAACATTTAATCTTGTGGAACTTAAGTACATTTAGGTCAGTAAGTATTGTTCACCCTGTTATACTCCTATTTAGAAATCCTGGAGCTGTCTACAATTTCCAGCATAGGTGAGAGATAGAATCTAAAAAGAAAAATCTGGAAATCACATTGTATTACTGTAATTACTGACACATTACCGTGTCAAATAAGTAGTTGATCACTTACGTAGTTGAAGAATCAGCACAGAACTAAACGGAAGGAGCTGGTCAATGTCACGAAGAGAGCTGGGACCACCGTTTCCAAGGCTACTGTCAGTAATACATTAAGATGTCATGGTTAAGAATCATGCATCACACAGAAAGTTTTCCTGCTTAAGTCTGCCCATGTCAAGGCCCGTCTGAAGTTTGCCTGGCACCATTTGGATGATCCTGAAGAGTTACGGGAGAAACTCTTGTGGTCCGATAAGACCAAAGTAGAACTTTTCGGTCTTATCTCCATTCACCGTGATTGGAGGAAGAAGAATGATGAGTATCATCCCAATAGTGCCGTACCTATAGTGAAGCTATGGGTTGGAATCATCATGCTCTGGAGGTGTTTTTTTGCACAGGGGTGAGGGCGACTGCCCTGTTTTAAGGAGAGGATGAACGGGTCAACGCATTGTGATATTTTGGGCAAAAACCTTCCCTCAGTCACAGAATTAAAGATGAGTCGTGGCTGGTTCTTCCAACATGACAATGACACAAAGCACACAGCATATCCAGGTTTTGTAGTGGCCTCGCCAATCTTTAGACCTAAATCAAAAATCTTTGGAGGAAACTTCCTGTTGGTGTGCGACAGCCTCAAACCTGTCAGATCTAGAGAAGATCTGTATGGAACAGTGGGCCAAAATCCCTCCAGCAGTGTGTGCAAACCTGACAAAGAACTACAGGAACCGTTTGACCTCTGTAAATCTTAACAAAGGCTTCTGTACCAATTTTCTTTTACTCAAATGATCAAATAGTTATTTGACACAGTTATTTACAAGTAATGTGTTAAAAAAAATCATACAAAATCATTTCCATATTTTCCTCTTTAGATTCTATCTCTCACATTGGAAATGCATCTATGCTGAAAATTCTAGACCCCCCATAATGTCTAAGATTTAGATCTTGCAAAATCACAGGCTGATCAAATACGTATTGACCTTACTGTACATGATAAAATTAACAAATTCATATAACCCTTTATTTTCAATGTATAAGAAAATTCACTTTGAATTTGGACACCACTCTAGCACAAATTTTAAATTATTATTCCCTTTTTATCCCCCTACAAAAAGTATTTTTTCAAATATTAATATATGTTAAGAGCCCTTGTCTGTTTTTGATAAATACATTTGTAAATTCACAAACACTACATCCCATGTACTGTGTCTATGTCATTTTTTTATTTCAGGGATGATAGAGTACTTACGCTTTGTATGCATCGCTGTGAGATCAGATCAGGGTCACAACACTGCAGTTCAGCTAACGGCTATAATCGTAGAGCTCAGAAAGCTTTATCTAAAATATCCTTCACATTGAGTCTCACAGCCTGTCTTCAGCTTGATAGTGATTTGAGAGCGAGAGGCCATGCCTTTAATAGGTACGACGACAGGGACGCCTGACTCTCTTTTGAGACGCACAGTGATGATGGATGGAAGAGAAGCTATTGTGTTGAGGGCCGATCAATAGCTGCCACGAGCTCGGTGTATTTCTGTCACCGTGGGCTTGAGTGTGGGATGTCAGCTGGTTGTTGGCAGAATGATTTGGGAAAGTTTAACACCAGCCTGCTGTGATGGTCCTCACATCAGACAGTTTGGTTAACAGTCACCTTTGCCACACACAGCGATGTGTGTGATTTATAGGAGTTGTATTGTGTGTGGGTTTTTAATGTATAGAAAGCCAAGCTGGTTAAAATATGTCAAATAGTCTGTCTTTATATTTATGGTTAACTCTTACACTCTTACAGACGTTTTTCTTTGTTTTCCAAAGATTAGATAAGAAGACTGATGTAAGAATAGATCAAATTTCTGATGCAAGTCATAGGAAATATGTGAAAAATATAATGTTTTAGGCATTTTAAATCCTCCAGTACATTTTGTTGTCCTGGTTGTGGACGTGAGCTTGTTCCTCACTTGATGACTACATGCCAGCAAGCACCGCTGACTCATGTAAAACAGCCCCTCATACCTCATCTGGGTGGGTGTGTGTGTGTGTGTGTGTGTGTGTCAGACCAGTCTGGAACTCTATGGCCTGGTTAAAAATGTCTCAGTATTTTTCCCTTTATTTAAGTATGTAGCCATCATGCAATAGCCTCCCCACAATCCCACAACCTTGTTTACGGCTAACTTGCATTTCTGCGACGATATGCGGACAATAAGAGGCTTTGACAGCGATGGCGACATACCGGGATGGCGCTAATAAGGCTATCATTGAGGAAGATGTCATGCGGCATGGGTGGGGGTGTTTTTTTTCACCTTTTCTGTTTTTTGTATAAACCAGAAGAGACTGCAGTCAACACTCATGATTCTGGTAATGATATCATTACAGCTGGTTATTGCTGCTCATGCATTGTTTAACAAAGGCATGTTTGAAGTGCTCGGTGGAAACCTCAGACAGAGTTTTCTCAGCTTGCCAGATGAATCAAAAGGAGAGCAGATCAAGAATAGGAAACACCTTTTTAAGCTCTCCACACAGTTTGCTAAGGAGAAGAAAGTTACAATAATGTCCCAAAATGACAAGATGTGAAGAAAAACAAAATGTAGGGATAGGAGACTGAGTGTATTTTCTTAGTCGCATTATACATAGTTAAGGTCTTATCTTGCTTATATCAAAACCCATGTATGTACCAAAATATTAATATTATATTAATTATAAAATTGAATTAGTATTTAACATTTCAATATTAAAGCAACAGTATTACAACATTAAATGCAACATAAAAAAATGAAAAAAATAAAAGTTGGAGTTATTTTTGTCAGTTGATTAAATATATTCTTTCTAAATTGTCATTTGCTTTCCATAATTATGCCCGGGGGTGTAACAGTAAGCAGAGGTGTCCAAACCCTCCACCCCATAACTGCAGTACACCTGTACACCCGCCATCGGTCGCCACATCAACATTCTTCATCCCACACGTACTAAACAGCATTCCGGGTACCAGAACACGTCTCACAGTGATTTACAGAACATGTCGCATTTCTCTACATCTCTCTTTGGTAGCTAAAATTAAAGCATTGTAAATCCATGCGTGTCAGCGAACCTTTGTTTGTGAGGATCGTATTATTTTTAGTTTAGCAGATCTGGTGGGATGTACCGTCATGCTACACTTCCTGCAAAAAGAGTTTTTGGTTGTTTATTAGCTCACACTGTTTTTATTCAATTGACACATCGAATGATCATATATTTTGTTTTAAAAGGCATGCCCCCCTTCCTGTTTTCACAGAAAGTGCATTAACACAGCAGCAAAGATTTTGTTTGTCAATTGGTTTCATGAGGTTTTGAACCGTCTTGCAAACAGTCACAATGCTGGCATGGATCCCAGCAACTTCCAACCCTCCTATTGGTCTTCTAACCTCTTGAGCCTTTATGTTGGCAGCATAGCGATTTAACCGTCATTTCGCCAACAACGTGTCATTTCCTGCTGTAATTTTCAGCTCTGTTTGTGGCCGTATCGGGTTGACATGTCATCAGTTACAGAAGCCGATGTCTAGGACAAGCTTTGCTTGCTTCCAGCTCTTTAGCAGTAATTGCATCTGGTGGTGGTAAGTGCTGGATTAGTGGCTTTAGATAAATTTCCACTGAAAGAGCCTGTCTTCTGTGGCTTGTTTGTCGCTCTTTCACAGTCTCTCTCTCACTGTCACGTCCTTCCCGGTGTCTCTCTGTCCGTTTCTCTCTGTTGGTTTGTTGTTTGTCGCACGTCACGCTCCAGTTGGCCTGCTGCATTCTCACGGGAGTATCTTAACACCTCAGCAGTGCTGGCTTTCTTCCCTCTAATCTTCCTCTTCCCCGGCCCAGATTACTGTATCAATAACCATCTGCCAGCCCCCTCAGACAGCATTGCCCACTGCACAGTCCCGGCCTATGGCCATGAAGTCCCGGTAGGAATATGTGGGACTTTTGAGATACCGTTACAAAATTACACAGTGATCGGTAACCGACAGTTGCGTCTTTGTTTGTCTGTTACGCCTCTGGTTCACCAGTGTTTATGTCATCAAGATGTGGGAAAATAACATCTTATGACTGTGGTTAGAATTATTCTCTTTTTTGGTTTTGTTCTGTTTTCTTTCCTTAGTTAGCGGATGATTTAAAACCTCGGCCCATCCCTCAGGCTGTCTTTTTGAGCGTTCGGTTGAACTTTGTCTTCTTTGGCCCCATTACTCGCAGCTACCATTGCTGGCCCCATTCGCAAGAAGAAACGTCTGCTTTGAGCTTCATCACAACTCAGATAACCACATAGGACCAAAGATGAAAGCAGTCAGTGAAGTAAAAAAACAGCTTCCCGGACGTTTCTAAGCCAGACGGAGATGTCAATGTGCGCTTACCCTATCAATTCAAAACCACACGCTTCACCTCAACTGTAAAACCACATCTCTCTTTTTTATTATATCTGTTTAATTCCATTCCAAGGTAAGGAGTTAAATTTCCTGAAATGCAGTGCTTCTTGTGTTTTAACTTAGTGTGTGGGAGAGCTACCTGTTTGTCCAACCAATGGAAGACGAAAGGAATGGGGAAACCGCAATCATTTGTGTTTCGTTCAGCTAGTGGCTACTTTTTCAAAAAAATCATTTGTGTGTCGTACGGTGGAGTATTTTCATTTCTCCCCTTTGAATTATAATGACATTGGCTTTTATAGTTGCACTCGTATCTCTATATGCATAACTACTGCTCACAAGCATAGGAAAGTAATGATTAAACCGTTATGCTAATTGACCGACTTAGAAATTCATCCTTTTGTTTTCATAGCGTTTGCTAGTGAAAAGTGCCTGTTACAGTTTTCCAGAATGGTTGCATTAACTCTAATTCCTGGAGCTAATCTTGAAATAATTCTGTTTAATCACTTTTAATAAAAGAGTGGCTCACCTTCACTGCCGGATATCTGCATTATCAGATCATTGAGCTGTAATTGGTGTCATGAAACCTGGTGCTGGGTTATTTCCATGGGGACCGCTGGAGTTTTTCCCCTAACTTTATTGCCCAGAGATTAACCTTGGAGCGTTTGACCTCCATGCAGTGAACACAAACACGGCTAAATCTGCAGCTCTGTGACCCTGAAGTGGAAAATCTTGTGACTGCAACCACATACAAACAGCAGAATGCCAGGCCTGAGTGTTTACAGAGTGCCTGATTGATGTCAGATGGTCTGTTTTAGATGAATGTACATGTCTAGGGTCTATTATGCAGCGTTCGTGACAGACAGGCTGTAGGTGGCCTCTGGCTCTTACATCATGAAGCTCTGGTTCCTTCCGACCTCCCCCCTTCCTCTCTAAAGGCCGAGGTTGTCACAACTGGTCCCTGGAGTCATTCAGCCAAGCAAAGGTTGAAACCGGCACACATAATTGCAATCTTTTAACCCTCAAAGAGCTCTTTTATCGGGTAGAAAAACGCTGTAATGAAGCTGTTTATTTGTCTGGACAACTTGCTCCCTACCATACAAACACAGATGTACCATATTTTCAATAAAGAATATACGATTTTCATTAATTTGTAAACAATATATGTATATATATATATATATATATATTTGGATTTTAATGTATATATATATATATATATATATATATATATATATATATATATATATATATATATATATATATATATATATCAATTCTTATATATATTATATTGTTATTCACATATTATTATTATGTGGAATAATTATATATATTTATTTTTGGGTGCTGTCTGTGAAAACCCCTCTTAAGTTTATTTATTTAGTTATTTATTTAAAAATCATTCTACAAAATGCAAAGAACAGTCCGTGAGAATGAAACATGGATATCTTTCAAATTGACTGAGTAAGACCAGGTCTAAGATCGAAATCGTAATAAAATTAATTGGTAAAATCAAGTTTTAATGCTTGTTTTCTCAGAATTTGATTATCTGACATTAGCCTGTTTTTTATATAAAGGCAGGTTCATATCTATAGATCATTATTAATAAAACATATGATATGTGTATATATTTGTTTTTTTATATTATTTTATATTTTCATTATATCATAGGATTGTATTAGATAAATTATTGTAACATGAAGAATTTGTACGTGTATAAAGCAAGCATTTAAGTAATCACATGATTATATAAGCATAGACGAAACTTCCAAATTTGCTTTAAATGAAATCCAGATTATATAATGCTTATCATGTGCTGCATAGTCTAAGCAGGGCTTTGAACGGTGGTCGCAATGAAAGAATATCATCGCTTTACCAACCTGTCATTAATTAAGGACGCATTTGTGCTTTGTTTTTTGCAGGAGGCGGCAGCGTTTGGCCGGGAACAGGGCTTTGAGGTGAGTGGATGGAGGATCACACACTAAACAGATCCTAAAGGATTATTTTTCAGCTGATAATGAAGTTCTTTTTCGGACAGTGATTGATGTGCTATTATACTCTCTTGGCCCCCTTGCAGCGGTCGCCATAGCAACCTGGCAGTCGTCATGGTTTCTTTGTTCAGCCAGCACTCCGGCTCACACACTCTCTCTCTTTCTCACACACACACACACGCACACACACACACACACACACACACACTTAAACACACAAACACATTTTCTCCCCTACTCTCACACATTCTCCTCTCTCTCTCGTCCCCCGCCTTTTCTGTTATGACGCATTCCGTACCAGGTCTGCACCCAACATCGCCTACAGATGTTATTTATTGAATTTTGAAAAGGCTCTTGGGAGGAGTGAAAGAAACCCTTAGGGGCTGCTTTCAATCCTGCCGGTGTACGGGGCAGGGCTGGCAGGTGCCTTTGTTGAAGAACCCACCTTGTTAGCTTCATTACACAGTGCTGAGGATTCACCGCGGTATTATCCTCAATTATACCATGCCGCATCCCCTCATAAATACTGGATCACCTCTCCCTCTTGTCACGGAATGTGGAAACACTGATTGGCCTTGTTTGCACATAACGTGTCAAAATAATACGAGTTATCTTCCCGAATAGCGGGGAAATGCAAATGTAATAGTGCTGTTCCTCGTCTCATATTCACGGGGCGGGTTGGAGGGGGGGTCGCCATCGCTGTTAAGTGTGAATTCATAAGCAAAGTAAATGTGAGTTTAGGAACAGTATGCTTAAATAATTGAAGTGGCTTATCTTTTTTCAAATGCAGAGCTATCCGCCTGAATGTGTTTCGTCTCAGTATGAATAATTGTCTTCTAGGATCACTCAAGGTGCGATCGACGTGACTGGAATGCAAAGCAGATTCTGGCAGGAGAGAGAGAGAGAGAGAGAGAGAGAGAGAGAGAGAGAGAGAGAGAGAGAGAGAGAGAGAGAGAGAGAGGGAGGGAGAGCGAGAGAGGGAGAGAGAGAGAGAGAGAGAGAGAGAGGGAGAGAGAGGGAGAGGGAGAGGGAGAGAGAGAGGGGGGGGGGGGTAACAGTTCGTGAGCCAGGGAGATAGAGGAGGGGGGGCAGAGCTTGCAACGCTCAGTGTAAATATATAAATGGCAAGCACTGTCACACACAGAGTGTAACTCTTCACTGATTTCACACACGTCATGTTGATTTAAGGCTCAGAGAAAAGGGATTCTTTGACATACGAGTCTTTACCATAATTTTGTTGGTGAAAATCTAGACGGTTTTGGCATTTAAATACAAGATTGATGCAGTTGAGATTCGACTCCTTCGGATCCGAACGTACCGAAATCTTTCATCTGAGGCGTTTTTGATCAAATTCACACATCAGCTGATTTTCCACATGAGCTGGCCTCCAAAAATCACAGGCGAGTCCCTTCATTTATCAGCAATAAGCCCCCGTGCCCTTCGTACCTCAAGCAAAACAGGATTTGTTTCTGTTTCTGGCTTGGATAATAAAACAATAAACCACAACAATATGCATTATTGTGGTTGTAGGCACTGAATATTATTGCCTTCATAGTAATACAGACACCCACTAGACCATTATCCCAAAACTTTGTGGAGACGATATTTTCTTCACGTTTTTCACGATGTGGAAACATTCACAAGTGCGAAAAAGTGATTTTCAATACACGTTTACATCCTGTGAAAATCTGCATGCGGCACTTTCTAAAAGTGAAAATCAAACACATGTGCTTAGCATCAATCCATCCGCTTTACTTCAAAGAGACGCCTTGGTAATAAATCAATTTACATCACGAGAAGGTAGATAAGAGCGTGTTATTTTCTCTCTGTATCGAGTCGACATTAGATCTGGCTCAGTGTGATCCGATTCTCATCTGTTTTACTTAAATACCCTTAGATGTTGAATGTGCCGCAGGGTAATTGATGCTCTATTGGCTGCTGTTCCTCCTGCAGATTACAATGAAGGAGCCGTTTTATTAGCTTTAATATGGACACAGAATTGAACGGCCTAATAAGGCAGGGGTTTTTTCTGCCTGCTTTCTCGATTATTAAAAGAGAACATCTCTTGTGATAATCACTGACAGCTACATTATGGCTTTCATGAAGTGAATTGCGAGATATTATGGTTAAGCTTAATTAGGCTTGTGCTATTGTCCCCCTCAATGTTTTTTTACACTTAAAACCTATGTTACACGCCTCTGTGATCAAATGAATCAAACGCAGTTATCGTGTAGCCGATGGCAACAGTGTGTTAAGTGTGTGTGAGACCTCTGGAGTTCAGGGCTGTGTGGTCTAGGAATCATAGTCAGTGGTACATGATTAGTAAATTATTGTAGTGATAATTGTAATATATTTAGTATGAACATATATCCAGTTAAACAACCGTAACATTTTCTTATTTCTTTCTATACATTAAGAAAGAATGTGCTTTTATTGTTGACACTTTTTAAAATGAAATGATATTTAGGTTAACATTTAGTTGTATTTGTTACCATAAGAACTAACAATAAGCAGTACTTTTACAACAATTTTAAATCACAGTTGACTGTAAAAGAGTGTACATTTCAACCCAAATTTGGTATTGACTGGTTACATAAACAGTTTTCAATTTGCACTGTTGCAATCAATCACTTGTAGCAACACACTCTCCTCTAAAGTAACAGAACTTCACCTGAGCCAATTTACAAAATCAATATAAAATTTGTTTTGGTTCAATTTCAGTTTAGTTCTGACTTTGTTCTTCATAATTTCATCACTTACTTGTGCAAAGGTCAAGCTGTATCTATTAATATTATCTATGGGTATAGTTTACAAAAAAATGTACTATATATATAAAATATAAAAGTTTACTATATAAATGTATATAATTCATCTTTAATTTTGTTTTGATTTATTCATCATCGTTAATTCTTCATTCTTTCTTCTGCAGAACACAAATAATATTTTGAAAGATGTTGGTATTCCAACACGGGCGGTAGCTGTTCACTACTAGTGTGTGGACACTAAACCAACCAGGACTGATATGTACCACAGTTGTTCAGTTACCAACATTATTCAAAATAACTTATTTTGTGTTCTGCAGAAAAAACTCTTTGGTATGAAATTACAAGATGAATTTTATTTTATTTTTCAGTAAACTGACACTTTAATAAAGATTGGACTAACATAAATATTTTACATTAACTTTAAGTGAAAGTAATATGAGGTATGGCCAAGTATGATGTCTCATACTTGGAATTTGTATTCTGCATTTAACCCATTCATGTCATACACACAGTAAGTGATCACAGACGGAGAAGTGGTAAGCTCTGCTGTGGCGCCCGGGGGAGCGGTGCATTTTTTAAGGGACTCACCACAGTCGTGGTTTTGAGGTGGAATAGAGCACTTATCAGTAACTTTTCCCCTCTTAAATGTACATAAATGTAAAGGTAAATGTACTTTCCCCGCTGGTACCGAGTGTCGAACCAGCAACCTTGGGATCACGAGTCAAACACTTTCACCATCAGGCTCCACTACAAAGATAAATAAATGCCTCATAGTCACCTTTTGCTAGCTAATGCATTTACTGACCTTATTGTAAAGTGGTGGCTTTTTATTTTATGGTATAAAAACAAGTGTTTGAAGTAATAGATATATCCACATGAACTAATGATATTAACTCAAAGACCTAATGATGCGCTAACCTTAACTGTGCCTTTCTATTCTTGTAGTTATTATAAGCCCATGTCTGACTTTAACATTAGTCCATGTGTTAATTCAGACACCAGTATATGATTATGTCTGCCTCCTATAGTAAAGCCTTTACCCATCGCACTGAAAACACTGTATTATTTGATCAGTCCAAGCACCTTTAAACCTCATCCTTGACTCTTCTTGCTTTTAAACTCGGTCTCGGCGACAAATTGCCTTCAACAAGCCCTGAAATCCAGTGGCAGTATTAACCTCTCCATTAGCACCTCTGTAGACTCCCACAACGCCTCTCCCTTCTCTTCTCCTTGGGAACGATCAACCTTTTAGTGGTGATTAGAGGCTGTGTTTGGGGAAGTGATTAAAAGCCCCCTACGCAATTTAGCCGGCGCAACTTAGCGCCAATAGAGGAAACAGCAACGTGGGAGCCCGCATCCCACAGCAGCTGCTCCTAAGAGTCCCTCCACCCCGACGGCAGCACCTGTCTGCAGGAGAGAGAGAGTGTGGAAAGCCTCTTTATTCCCAGAAGGGCTCTCTGCTTTCTGTGTCTGGTCTGAAGGATCCGGTTGTGATGCGTCTTGATGGGTTAATTACGAGAGGAGCTCTGACAGTTGATATTCAGATCAAAGCGCAGAACGGGCCGCTCTCAGTCCCTCGGGCGTATATACTGTATGTATTCACACCGGCGGATAGCTATGCAGAGATAAGTCAGCCTCATTTACCTATTCATATACCCCAAATATTCCTTTTTGGAAGTCCGCACTTTTTCCCCAAACTTTTTCTCAAACTATCTCATCCTCGCTCCCCTTCCTCCCAATGAAGCGACTCTTTAGGAGCGAATGATTAATGTAATGAAGCCGCAGAGGTGTTCGGCTGTTCCAGTTTTGCTAATGAAGCCTCGCTCTCTAATAAGTCACAGGCATGCACTGTAATCATAATTGAAATGGCAAGCAGGGTTAAAGACAAACTGTGATCGCAGATGTTATGAGATACACATAAGTAAATGTATAAAGAAGCAAGTAGGCAGAGGCTGCCAGGGGCTTTTATTCCGAGCTCAGGGTCCTCGCATTCCAGCTAAACATCTGTTTTTCAATGGGCTATCGGCGTACGCTGAATACTTATAACAGACTCTTCGGCTTTTACAAGCGCCCTGCTCGCATCTCCGCCTCAGACTTCCCTTATGTGTGTAATGAAACACCTCCCGTCTTAACTCCCCCTCAGCTGGTTGACACCAAGAGTTTTAGCATTTCTGATTTGCATTGTTCAAGGCCAGGAAACTCAAGTAATTTATGAATCAGTAATGCTAGCCGAGCATGTCAGACATTTAAACTGAAATTGCTGGGGTCGTTCAGTAGAGGGATGATGTTATGGAGTTAGCTGAAACTTTCCTTGGTGTATATGAATCCATAGGCGCATGTATACCCCCTTTGGCTATTATGTGTTTTTTGAGCATGTGTGGCTACACTCTCTCAAGGCTATCATGTGTTTGGAAGTAATGATGACGGGATAAAAGGCTTGTACCCGTCATAGGATACATAAAGACTTAAGAGATGCTCGGACAGATTTACAGTGTACAGTCAGCCGATACTGTAAAACAATAACTTTTTTATTGAGCCCTCGGTTCGGCGGAAAAACAAAATCACAACCGAATTAATTCCCGCTTCCCGGGTCTCGCCTTGGGCTTGTACTATCTGTGGTTAAGTTCTCCACGTGTGATTATCTACTTAGTTTTGTATTCTCTGTGCGCTAGTGTCGGTTCCGATCGGAACGTTTTGTTAACCTTCCCAAAAGCAGACTGCATTAATGGTTTCATCCATATTTATGAAGTGGCAGTACAGTTGGACAGCCAAAAACAAGAAAAACCTTTTTTGTGTTGTTTTCGATTAGAATACAGGTCATTAGTGGAATTCATCCTGATGTTTGACAGCACATTTAAGCTTTTTGCTGTTGGATTGGGTTGCATGAATCACAGTCGCTTCCAATACCAATGAATGCAAAAACAACTGTCTGGCAATGTAACCCTGCTCTGAAGTCAATAACGCTCGGCTGTGGCAATATCTTGAATGGGAAATGCTGTGCCAAGCTGATTGAATCCATTTCTTCACTGCGCTGATTAAAACTGGCCGGACGGCGGGAAAGCCAACCCTCTTTGTGGAGCTTGGACATGCGGGAGGGAGACAGAGGTGATGAGACAGCTGGGCCTGCGTGGGACACCTTGCCATTAACAAAACTGTCAAGGGCTGGTGACTGCCGTGGCCAAGCAGCCTCTCTAGACTGGTTTTGGCAGGGGGAATGGTGGACATGTGACAGACTCAAAGCTTTGGCAGGGTTGCACTGCTTCAGCCCCTCTGACTGTGGCTTTGTGTAACCGGGGATGGGGGATGGGATCGAACCACCAGCACTCAACCCCTTAGTTCCCCCACCACCAGTACCCACCGATTCTACAGCCCCAACCATCCCCCCCACCTCAGCTCCTTCTGTCCGGTGCCAGCTGGGAGGTGTGAGAGCTGGAAAATGCAGATGATCTCATGAAATTTTTTAAAACCACAAGGGCTCTTGTGTGTTTCTATTTGAAACTTTTAAAGTGATAGTTCGACCAGAAATAAAAATGGATTCACCCTCTTGTCATTCCAAATCTGTATGACTTTTTCTGCAGAACACAAAAGAAGATATTTTGAAGAATGTTGCTAACTGGTTTTGTGTCCATATAATGCAATGGGTGCTTTTAGGTTACACACGTTTTTCAAAATATATTTTGTGTTCTGCAGAAAAAAGAATGTCGTGCAGGTTTAAAATGAAAAGAGGGGGTAAATGATCAAATGTTTTTCATTTTTGAGTGAAATATCCTAAAGCACTGCTTTTACAAATGTAGATAAAATTTACAATTAATTCAAAATTTGTCATTGTTTTGCACAGAAGTCCTATTGTTTTCTAAACAAAAATCTATACATCAAATCCAGTATATTGCTTAAAGGTAGGGTCTATGATTTTTCAAAAATCCTTTAGAGAACTGAGTCGGGTCCTAGTCTAAAAACAATCTACAACCAATCAGCAGTGAGGGGCATGTCTTTTCTTGATGTGGAGAGGGTCATTAGCCAAGATCGACAGATGACGAATGCGAGACCCTTTTGGTGTACTGGCTTGTTTTTTTATTTCGAATGTCAAAATTGACCTCCAGAAATTTTAGACCCTGCCTTTAAACTGTTAATGTTAAATGCACACCATGTGCTAAAAGCCATCATTCAGAATTTTTAGTTTTGGGTGAACTATTTGTTCATGGGTGAAAAAAATCCCACCATGTACAGGCTGATCCTGAAACAGGTCCAACTGCCGATCACAGACCATCTGGACCCACTGCAGTTTGCCTACATAGGTGAAGACAAGCTCTGATCGTCCTGCTGCACACTCCCACCCAGCTAAAGTTGGCACACCAGTCAAGATCTTGTTCTTTGACTTTTGTGATGCCCTCGACACCATCACATCTCACCGACTCGGTAACAAGCTCAGTGCGATACCTGCGGACGCCTCCATAATCTCCCGAAATCATTGTCTATTTTACCAGCAGGAAGAGCTTTGCAAGGCTCCAGGGAGAGAGCGTGGAGGTGGTGTAATCCTACAGGTTGCTTTGAGTCCACTTAAAAAGCACACTGTTCTGGACAAACAAATAAAGCAGTGCAGCGCAAGAGAAGTCTGAATATGAGACAGAGTGCTTTTTACATGACTGTCTCCTGCCAGTCTGTACTGGCACTCTGCTGTTTTCAGCTGGTGAAAATATAGGCCAACTCCCTTTCTGGATTCAGTTGAGGATAAGACGAAGTCGGCAAATTTTCTAGTCCATAATAAACAATTCTGCACATCCTTTCACTGTCTGTGTCTCGGAGCTCTGGCTTATTCCAGCACAATATTCTGAGCTGGGGTCTTTCTGCTGCCATTAGTCTGCAACATCTCCCAGATGTCCAGTGTTGTTTTGTTCATTCTGTATTTATTATGTTGGGGCTTGTTTGACTCCAACTGAATTTGCTGTAGTTGATTATTTAAATAATGTCATTATAACATGTTATTATTGTGGGCAGATGAAAGCGTTGAAATGTTTAAATGGCTTTAGAAGCCAATACATTGTTTTTTTATTGAACGTATTTAACTTTTAGTTTTTAAATGTTTTAAGTTATTTTTCCAGCCAACTTTTCGGCTCATTTTCTTCCTCCTTCATTCAGTTTTTAAGATGTGTTTGAATGATAGAGATCTTACATGCATGTATCTCCGCACAATTCCTCTGTAAGACCTAATTTTCATATCAACATCAATTTTGTAATTTGTTCTTTTATGAAAAGACACTTCATCTTGTTAAAACAACCATTGTTTGTCCTGACAGTTGTTAGAATGTCTGTGTGTACCATTTTTCCCACAAAGTATTTTCAATGTATTTAAGTGATAGTTCAGCAAAGATACTTTCTTCTGCAGAACACAGGAGGAGGATATTTTGAAGAATGTTGTTAACCGAATAACGGCAGAAGAATGTTAATGATGATGGATTTTTCAATTTTGGGTGAACTATCCCTTCAAATCCATAGAACTGTACATGCAACATTGATAAAATTGTATTATTTAACAAAGCAGAAATGCTTAGATGAAGTGGACAATTCACATGATCAATAGAAAAGATTATTATTATGTGCTATGTTCAGTGTTTTCTGTTTTTTTCCTCTGCAGACAGAAAACATCGAAGAAATTGCTAAGAAGGCTCAGAGCTTACCCAAGGAAAACAAGAAAAGGCAAAGAATTGTTGTCTTTACCCAGGGCAAAGAAGGGACCGTGATGACCAAAGGTGTGTGCCGGATTCCTTTTCATCTATTCACAATAAAGTTTTCGAAGTCGCTGCTTTCATACCAGGATGGTCTTGCGTTTAAGAGAAATAACAGAACCCCCGTCGGCAAAACAGAAACATCTAATATACTGTCACACTTTTTAGGTATTTACAGATGGAATGATGTTGATAGATTTCCTCTGTAAACATTAGTGAATAGCCTGAAACAAGGTCATCTTAAGAATAGAATGCCGTTCTCTCTGGCGGCTTTCGATGTTGCTCAGTGTGAAATGAATTCGCCCTTGGCAATGACCTCCTATCTCTCAGATGCAGAATTTGAATCCAACGGGTTGTTGCAGTCACATTGCTATGGTAACTGAGTGGTGGGGGATCTTTCTGTGGAGTGGATAAGTTAAAGTGAATAGTGGGGAATAGCATAACAGTTGATGCCGATTAAGGCTGCGGGTTTTGAAGTTGAAAGCTGGGAGGCGACAGGAATTTTAGGGGACAGGCCGAGCTCCGTTTGCTCTTCTCCCGCTCTTCCCCTTTGTGTGCCATTCTCATTTTGCACCTGCCAGAACTGCATTCTTCACTTTACAGTCCACCAGTGCCCAGTCTCGGCTAAATTCCATTTGTTCAGGATAATTCGGCTTTTATTGCCTTTTGTATTTTGAGTCATTGAATTTCACAGTGTTCTTACAAGAGTTCTGTTGAGAATTGGACATTATTTAAACCTCCCGAGGATAAAGCGAGTCTCTTGTTCCGATGCGGTTGAGGCGATGGGGAAAAACCAAAGAGGTAAACATAGCACATAATTATATAAACTTATATAAAAAAGTACCTGGACAGGAAAAGCCACTTTGACTTTTGAAGTGACCTACTGGTTTTTACACATGGGACATTCAATAATTGGAAAATAGTTTCTTAAACAATCATGACCTTGCATAAACCTTAGAATCAAAGACTTATTCTGTTCAGGATGACCTGTATTTTTTACCTATTGCTTAAAAAAAAGGAACAGTAACACAGAAATCAGGAACTGTGGGGCCTTTGTAACGACTTTACAAAATGTTTGACCTTAATGTGACCTTTTCACTATGTAATGGTTTGTCCTGGGAATTTTTTTCTTAATGATTCAAATTGATGACTATGTATTAAAAATACATCTCTCTGATATTGAGAATGACCCACATCCTCTTTCCGTCAATAGTACTATTATAGCTCTGAAAAATGTCTAGTTATTTCATTCCGTCTCCTATTGTAGCACACTTATGATTTTATTCTTTTAAGGTGTGTGTCAAACTACCTTGGAGTGACACATGACATCCTGATGACATCGTAGCACTCTGAAGGGCCCCTGAGTTAGCTTTCAGGTCTAATCCTATTCAAACGTCTATACTACAAGATTCAAGTGTCGTTAAACAGAGCTGTCGCAGAGCTCTGTATTATACAATTTGCACAACATGTTACTAGAGTAACGCGGCAAAGCCGGCTGTATTGGTTCCACTGCACTGCGTTTATCGCACAAACGCTAATAGCATTAGTCCCCCCGGGCTGATAAGACTGCTCAGGCAATTGCTACTCCTGTAAAGCCTCATCAGAGGAAAGTGCTACAAGACAATCCTCGCCTTTTGCTACAGAACCGCCGTGCTCTCTCGTTCTGGAAAACGCTGTAGCTAAGTTAAAGCACCAGCTTTAGAGAAAATACTCTCCTGGAGGCATTTTACACCGTGCTGGAGAAAAAGGCGGCTTCGGCTAACCTCCTACAGCCCTTTCATGAGGAACTGTGGGGTTTAGCGGCAACCCCCTGCGAACCCTTCCCGAAGCGTGCGGTGAACGTAAAATGAACGAGGACATGGTAGTTGCCCGGAAAAAACGCCAGGCGACGCGAGCGGGTTCAAATAAGGGGGTTGACGGGACACTATTGCTCCCCGCTGCCTCCATCAATAAACATCAATATAAAAGAGAATTACAGATTTGTTCAACCTCCCAGAGGCTGTGCTCTGATACTGTGTGATCTCCACATTTCATTTGCAATTTGCTCTCTACGCGGGGATGTGATCGTTCAGCAGCCTCTGAATGTCACAATGAAGTTGTTTTAATGGTGATTAAGAAGGCTGGGATGATAGGCCCCGGGGGCGAAGCTCCAAAGAGATGCAGATTTGTTATTATGTTGTTCCTCTTTGTGCGCGCCCGCTTTCTCTCACGGCATAAACGCGGGCCGTCCTCAACCCTCCACATTAATTTCCTTAATGAAAGCTGCCAGAAGAGGAGCCCTTAATGAAGCACCTCTGTGACACCGCTGAACGGAGCGCGGCCACCTATTACGGGAGAACTGCGCCCATGGTCTTTGATCTACTGAAGGCCGAGCGGACGGGGTGGCCTGTGGGTTCCATCGGGTACGGAACAGCTGACATCAGTGTCATGAGTTGGAACGGAGTTGTGATATTCTGTTACTCCTATGATGGTGTTTAACTGTTAAGCTAACTTAACCACAGTCATTGTGATCATGTGTATAATCCCGTACTGTAGGAATGTAGCAAAACAAGAGCAGGCGGGCTGTTTCGGGCAGAGCATGCCCTTCTCACTTAGTCATAACTCATAAGTGTTGTTCTGTAGTTGAACTTCCTGGAACCGAGGTTCCAGAAAGATAACCTTTGTTGTGTTTCTTTAAATATCACAAGAAGTGAAACTCACACCAAAACAGGAGGGGCATCTTTTGCATTAGGTTGGAGAACGAGAGCTACTGCTCTCGGTTTATTTCCAGCGGACGTCTTGGCAGTTTAGCTATATCTGGATGTGCCGAAATCCTTATCTTATCTAGACTGGTGTACTGCCCGTAGATGTAATTTCTCAACACAAGCACGTCGTAGGCTTTTAGACTCAAAATTCTACTTTAAAGGTCACACATTATCAGTTCCTACTTCACACTTTTTATTTAAAGTGGAATTATTAAATATCTTTGTAATTATTTTTGCAAAATATTAATTGTGGTTCTGTTACCCGTTTTCCTCTCCCGCTAAGCAGGAAGATTTTTTCCTACACTTAGAGAGGTTGTACTCGTCTTAAAGAGTATTCTGGAGGAATGTGTCTAATGCGCTGTCAGATTTACCTGCACCTAATGAACTCCCTCGAGAAGCCTTTCCGTTTCACTCTGTTTTCCTCCATCTCCGTGAGCCCTTAGCAAAGGTCATTATGCGCTCGTAAACACACCCGCTCTTCCTGTGTGTGTGTGCGTTCACGCTTTCCTTCGCATTTTTCTGGTGTTATGTTAGGGCTATTATTCTGTAATGTTTGCCTGTCCTTGTTTGTGTCTCATTAATGCAATGCACCATCACAGCTGAGTTAAAACAGAGACCCTGTATGCCATCAGGTAGTGACTGCTTATTTTGACAGGCTTAAAAAGAAAAAAGAGCTTGTAAAGTGTGTAAATACATGCATGGTGACTAATGAGCTTGGTTTTTGAGCTTTTAATGAATTTTTGTGTTTTTTAAAAGGATAGTTCATCCAAAAATGAACTCATGCTTTCTTTCCTCCTCAGAACAAAAAAGAAGCTATTTTGAAGAAAGTAACTATTGTATTAACACAACGAAATGCAAGTCAGTGGATGCCAGTAACATTCTTCAAAATGTTTTTTCTGTGTTTTATTGAAGAAAAAACTCAAAAATCTTTAATGTGCTTTAAAGATAATGAAATACAATTTTTTTTTAATTTTAAAGCCTTGACAATAAATACATATACTGTTTAAAAATATGTATATATAAATAAATAAATTAACTCAAATATTTATACTAGAATTCACCCAAACTTTAATGTGTATACTCAAAAAGTAAATTTTTACTGTGTGTGATGTTTATGAAATATTTATTGAGTTAGAATAACCCTTTCAATACTTGTGACATTTACTAAGTCTTATGAAATATCTTTTACAGTGGTTAGGAATGACAAAGGGTGATTAAAATGACAGAATATAATTTTTTGCTGACAATCACTTTTATATCAGTGAATCTGAATCTTCTATGTATTTGTCTTGTAATAGAAAAAGGGCCAGATGAAGACCTCCTAACGCCCCCCGAATCGATCGTGACATCATCACCTCTCGTCTTGGGCTAATTAGCATGGCTCAGAGGCGAAGGGATCTGATCAATGTCTCGCTTTGAAAAGGGCAAAACTGCCTCTTAAAGCTCTCTGTGTCCCAGACTCCTCCGGTTATTTGTGCCGGTTATCTCCTGCCATTCCCGGCACGGTGGTTGCCCTTTATTAGCGACTAAATGTGTTTGTCATGGGCACGTTTCTCCGACCAGACCTCAGCGAAGAGATAGCGGGTCAGAAAAAAAGCATAATTTTTCTCACTTTGTTTACCAAGAGGAGGGCCATCCCTGTTTACTCCCAAGCTTTTGTTTGGCCGTGGTGCTGACAAGAAGTGGATTTGAGAGGAGTAATCTCTCACATCGTTCCCAAGCTGTCTGGAGGCCTTGAATCTCTCTGGCATTCATCGGTTTTGTGTCGCGTCTAGCTCTGTCGCGAATCGCTTGTCATTCAGTCGCTCAGGTGTCTATTTATCACTAGTCCATTGCTCCTCGGAAGCTGCGGCGATGTGTTGGAGGTTTCTCGAAATGACAATGCAACAGTAAAAGAGTAATTATCGCGTGACCCGAGGCGTTCATGGTTTTGGCTTGTCACATTACGAACATAATCATATTACTCTGAACATAACTAGTGATAACAAGAGAATTTATTGCACTTAATTGGCGTGACTCCACAGTGCTGTAAACTTTACGATGGCTTTTTCCGACGCTCGGGGACTATAAATAGTCAAGAACAAGAGGCTGCCATGCATGTTTTGTCTGTGCAGGCCTGATTTATTTTCAGCCAGTCCCATACATGTTTATAGTGCTGCTTGTTCCTGGAGAGCCTGCGAGAGCAGAACTGTGGTTTCCTCTTCCTCCTGACGGGCCCGAGCCAGAAAGAAAGAGACTCTGAAAGCGACATTTCGCTTCTCATCTAAGCATCCTAGTGTCAAATGCGGCACCAAACGAAACAGCTGTAAGCTAGCTATTAATATAACCTCGCAGCTCTGGAGGTGTAACTTTGTTGCCCCTTTTTTCCACGCTCCCTGGATGGTTACAGAGAGGAAAGTATTTTCACTTTATACACCAGCATTTAAAGCACAGAATGGCAAAACCACAAAAGCACTGGAACTCCGTGTGAACTGCCCGGAGACTATGTTTACAGGGACGACCACAAGCCAGTAACAACAAAGACAAGTTTTGGCAGCAAAGTTTTAATTGCCATGCCTATTAAAGAGCCCTGCCAATGGCCTCTTTTGTGTTCTACATTAACATGAAATTGGTTCTGGAAGGATCCAGGACTAACCAGAGCAGCATCTTCATGGCCAAGTTCAATAATGCGTTTAGAAGAAAGAGGTGATGTGTTCTCTCCGGTTTGATGGAGTGGAGGGAGACGTCCATCAGCCATGGATTGAGGGAACGAGAGCAGCGTGCAGTCGTTTTGGAATTTCATTTCTCTGTTTTTATTTGCCCTAGCTTGCTCTCGCGTGCTTGTAGAAATTGTCCTCGTTCTGGTTAGACCAGAGCCTCTAGTAAAACGTTAATTCACAAGTGATTCATTTTTACTATCTAAATCGTTTCATTTTCCTGGTTCAGTGAACTTTTCCTCCCTTCGACCCACAGATATACTGTTCCATGCCTTGTGTGTGTGGCTGTTTGTGTATAAGGCACAGAGCCACTTGGAAATGACTTACAGGGACTTTCGCCATTAATGGAACCTCATGTTAGCCTCAAACAATTTGTGGAACCCAAAGTAAGATGTTTTGAGATATGTCAATGGTGTTGTTCGATTACTGACATTCTTCCAAATACCTTCTTTCGTGTTTTGCAAAGGAGGGTCGCTCATTTTAATTCGGAGTGACATTCAGGTGCTTCATTATGCAAGAAGTTTCATTCAAATTAGAGTTAAGCTGTATCATGCCGACACATGAATGAACTTACTCACAAAATAATTTATTTATTACAGCAAAGCGTGTGGTTTACTTGAATACATGGCATACGGTTCTCCGGACTAAAATTGCAAACTATCGTTCTTTTCTTAAATATTACTTTTTAATTAATTTTTTTTTTTACTAAGCATGTAACTATAACATCAAGGTTGTATTCTTCAAAATCTCTTGTTACACATTTTTTTTCAAAATTTGTAGTGACATTAATGTGCGTGAATGATGCAGAAAATTTGTTTCAAGTTAGGGCTTATCTGTATTATGACACTACATGAATGTTTGTTTAAAATTAAATCAGTTTAGTCACAAAAAGTTACATATATCACAGCCATGTGGATATTGCAGGTTAAGAGGGTGGACCGTCACCCCTACTTAATTATTACTTTATTCTCAACGTGCATGTACCGGTAAGACGGAGAACGCATTCTTAAAAATATCTTCTTTTGTGTTTTGCAAAAGAAGGGCATTCATTCACGTCTGGAGTGACATTAAGGTGTGTAAATTAATTAAAGCAAAACATGTGATCACGTGAATGTTTACATTTATTCATTTGGCGAACACTTTTATCCAAAGCAACTTACAAGTAGTGTGCAGTGGACCGATATCACCGCAGAGCAAACAGGGGTAAGGTGGCTTGCTCTAGGACACTTCAGTCATTGTCTGCTGACACTGAGATCCAAACCTGCAACCTTCTGCTATACAAGTCCAACTCTAACCACCAGACCTCAACTAACCCCATATATCGCATGCAGTTGGCTAGGTTAAGAGAGTGAACCATCATCCCTACTCAAATATTACTTTTTTCAATGTGCATGTACCGATAACACACAGAACGCTTGTGAAAACATCCTATTGGGCCAATTAGCAGTGTGAAACTGGAGAGTTTTCTTTTTTCTAAGCATCTGCCTCTTGCCTCCTTTCCTTGAAACTCTTGCTATTGTGCCTATTGAGAGGCGAGAGAGGCTCCTGGACACCATTTGGCATCCAAGTGGTTGGACGCCTCGTCCTTAAGCGCGGCCCCGCTCATTTCACACGTCCTCCCTACATTATCATATCAATTGATGCAGCTTGTAGGAGACAAAGTGAGGTTATGGGAACCACCTAGAGCAACATGCACCATTAAACATCAATGCAAGAGGACTAGCACAAATGCAAGTTTAGCCTTGTTTACCAAGATGGAAGACTGGCAGAGTATAATTCTCAATCCCTCGCAGCTCGTGGTCCTCCCACGAAACCTCAGGTTTAAATGTGTTTATGCTCCATGCTTTTATCATAATGACGTGTGTTTTATTCAGCATAGGGTTGGTGCTGAGCTGTTTTGTTTTAAGAGTTTTTTTTATTGTGGTGTTTTTTAATGTGGACTCTGACCTCCGGGTATGACCTAATGTTGTACTGTGTACTTCCAAGAAAAACCTCGTATTTTTTTCCCAGTGAGTCACAACGGCAGGGATGTTTGGACATTTCCCAGCATGCCTCTGGTGCGTGACCTGTCATCAAAGGCCAGGGAGGTTAGATTATACTAGTACCTACATGCCCACCATGCTGAATTTCTCTGGTCTGTTTTCTCACAGCTCTATATAGAAGTGTGCCGTTTCTTAATACCATCCTTTAGCATTTGATGTCCGTTTATAGAGCCTGTTCAGTTCAGTCATGGGTATCAAACAGCTAATGGCTATTTTTTTCTCTCACTTCTAAGCTGTGCTGTTTCTGAGTCATAAAAGGAAGTAGAATCAGGTCAGCCTGTCTACAGGAAGGAAGGCACCGCATACAGTTTCATTTTAAACATGTACATTTGAAGCTGGTCAATTTGTTTCTGATCTGTTAGTAGTTTTTCTTCATACTGTTCTATTCTGATTTATTACTGTAACACTTGTTGCATAGCAGCTTTGAAAGGAAATACACGATTCTGTGCAAACAGTATAACAAAAACAGAAATAAGAGAAGAAATTATGCAAAATAAAAAAATTATACATAGTAAACATAGATTGTATGGTATTATAGCATATTGCATAAAAGATTGACATTGGTTAAAGGAAGAGGTTATTCAAACATGAAAACTATTGTCCATTGTTTATTTTTACATTTCATCACTGTATGACACAAACAAAGATATTTTGAAGAATGACTGTAACAGAACAACAGCGATACCCATTTGGTTCTATTTCACAGTCACAAAACCATTGGGTGCTGTTGATGATCAGTAACCAACATTCTTCAAAATATCTGCTTGGGTAGTGCAGAACGAAAACTATATAAAATTGTAAGACGATGGCGGACAATGACAAAAAATAAATACAATTCCGTTGTACTGTGAACAAATAACTATTGGATCTTACAGTGATACAAACAAAGTGTAAGTGTCTTAATATATGTGTTGTAATATATGTCAGCAGTTTTCAAGCAAGCAAGCCAAAGGCAACAGTGGCAGCGAACCAAAACTCCAATGTATGAAGAAAAGCATTTCTTCCTGCAGATTTGCCTCCTTATGACAGAGTGCGGCCTTTTACTTTTGTAGTTGGATGCGATGGAGAAAGCACGCTATGATATTTAAATCTTTAATTGCGAAATAATAGATAGATCATGAGTTTCTGTTAACTTAATTCAGACGGAAGATCTTCTAGTTAATGATTTCAAGAGGAAGGCGGGCGCTCATGCTTCATTGCCTGCATTAATTAAACAAAGTCGTTTTGCTGCTAATTAGCTGATTCTAAAAGGATCTGCTTTTTGTGTAATTAATTATCAAAGACACAATCGGCTGCCGCGTTCGGGGAGAAAGCGTCTCCGCCGCGCATTGTTGCGTCAGTTGAAAGCCTTCACTCGCGTTCGGTGGTGTTTACCGAGCGTCTGAAGGTTTCCTCTGAAGTTCTGTATGCACGCTCTTTGACACCTAACGGCTACAATTAGCAGGTATGTGCTTTAAAGGCCTCTGTTGTTGCAGATTACTGGGTGTGTGGGGAAAAGAATCCTCCCTTTCGCTCCCCTGAGGTCGTCCTTATGGTGTCAGGAACTGTGAAGCCTCAAAACATGAGGCCTTCGAGTGGAGTTGCTTATGTTGTCATTTTGAAGGCTTTCAGTATTTATTGCTCTCTTCTATTAAAATGTTTTGTTTGAGAGTTGACTAATGTAAAACTAATGACTCACCCTTTGTGACTTGCTTTCGCAAATTGTTCATTTGTTGACATGCATATACAGTAGTTTGTATGGTGCAGGTGTTATTTACCAAATGCAGTGTTTTAAAAGTGTTGAGACGCAAGAATCCCATGTGCCTTTGAGGCCCTCCATATTAAGAATTAAAGGCGGGATAACCAATTTCGTAAAATGGTTGTTTTTACTTAAAATGAGCAACAAAACACACTACTACGGAAACAGAACACGCCCCCTTATGCATTGCTTATTCTTGAACATCATTGCTGGTTTCAACAATCGTTTCTAATGCCGCTTGCTCTCCTCTCACCAGTTACTGCTGATACGCTACAAGTTTTATTTTGGTACACAGCCAGCTCAAGTTTTTTTTAATTAAACAAAATCATACTGAATTGTACAATACTTAAATTTCAGTTTGGTTGGAGGTCGTATTCTTCTTTGATTGCATAAAATGTATGATACATTTTAGCAAAACTCTTGCTAGGTGTTTTGGTTCTCAGCCCAACTTGGTTTTCTTTAGCATTTTTTAGAAATCAGTTACACCACCTTTAATTTTAATCAAACAAAAATTTAATTGTACAATGCTGAAATAGGTCTCTTTTCCAATGTTGGATTGAATAACATTTATGATCAATTTTACTAAATCCATGCCCCCCTTAACCCATCTGAGCATCCCCAGTTCAAGAACCGCTGACCCAGTGCACCCGTACATGGTAGTCCTTTAATTAATTTTGGATAATACTGTACCTGGTTTCAGATGATGATTGCATTCTGAAGGGCTTCTACTTTATCCAACTTAGTACCTAACTATGTACTTAGTACTTACCCAATGAGTAATATAAAGAGAGGAAGTATTGATTTAATAAAGACTGTCTTGTGTCACAATATAAGACATTGATAACTTGAAATTGAAAAAATGGAAAACATACAAATATACTTCCCCACTGAATCCAGAAAAACTGTAGAAATGTCATTTTAAGTCATAAATCTTGGTGCTGGATTGGTTTTCCGGATGTTTGTGAGATGCCGGGATGTGCCGCTGACGAGCTCTACTTAGTGGAAAACAAAGTTATATCGGTCTCATTCAAGCCTAATGGAGACTGCTGCTTTAAATAAAACTGTGCAGTCAGAAAGATCATTCAAACAGAATGCTGAAAATAGGCCGACATTGTCTTTCAAATGATATTTTTTAACGCTGATCTATTTCTATCCATGAATTGTCACACTGAAAAAGTGCCAAATGATATAATTGCTTCTCCTCAAGGCCCGAGCAGAGCTCTTCTAGCTCATCAAGTGAAAATGGCACATTCCTCTACTCCATGCGTCTGTTGGGAACTTCTCCATCTTTTAATGGTACCTCAAGTTTGGTTCTGCCTCTGTCGTGTCATAGGTGATTAACATCAAGCTAACGTTGTTTGTTTGCTGGTGAAATTTAGCAACGAGGTAGATGAGCAAGCTAACAGAGGTTTGTTTGATTTTATGCCGATGAAGCTTGTATGGAAAATGTACAGTGTTTTATCAAATGAAACGACAAAGCACTAGGACGTCAAGCACACCACAGTGTTGTTCTGTGAATTCATAGAACAAACACACTAACAGTAAAGCTTGTTTTTTTTACAGATGACAAAGTGGAGACGTTCCCCGTCCTGGAGATCGAGCAGAGCAAGATAGTGGATACCAATGGTGCCGGAGACGCTTTCGTCGGAGGTAAACCATTTGTGTGTCGTTCAAATTATGAAGTCTGACTTTCATAGTTTGCACACACATGAACTGAATTGTAGTCCTAGATAAAACAGTGTATATTTGCGAGGAAATCACAGATGACAGGTTTAATTAATCCACGATTAAAGCTTGACCTGTTGACCGTGGCTCTCGAGCTCTGACACTCTTATTTGTTTCTCGCACAGCTTGTTTTGAATGATTTTGAATTTGTAGATGTACGCCTGATACACGTGATTTGCATCGGGCTTAGTTTAGTCGTACCGAGCTGCCAATAATATTGTAATGTTTAACCTCAGCGCAGATATGCAGAGAAGTGCAGATAACATAGTTAAGGGGAAATAGATCTGCTTTCATGATGGATTAGCGGAGTTTCCAGACTCCCCGCAGCCATTATCTTTAATCTGTTGGTTTCACTAATAACTTTCAAATAGCCGGTGTGTGTCTGCTCCGATCTAAACCGTGAAGCCATCCATCAAGCTTATAAAGCACGACGGCGTTTTGGCTCCCCGCGAAAAACAGAAATATTGATGTTGATGGTGCTGTTTGCACAGGTCTTGTAGGTCCCCGTAATTTATCTTCACGGGACGCCTCTTATGCAGGCCTCTGCTTTTCCGCCAGTTTGATTCGCTAAGGCGTCTTCCTGTAGCTCTTCCAGGACAACCTTGCGACTAATAGAGCTGTGAGCGTGTTTGCTCAAACGCCGTATTGATTTTTTTAACTCCTTTATCCGTTCCAACAAGAGGTTGGAGGCCAGCGCTCTACCGCGTTGGAAAATGAATTTGCCAGCTGTTTTTCAATGCGCGCCAGCTCTGCTGCGGAGAGAGGAGATCTAGGTGGGAGGGTTCAGAGCCCGAGGGCAGCTGGAGGAATTCTGTAGCGCGCATCACTGAGGGGTGCCTTTTCTATCACCTCTACCCCCTAAGCCTGATTTCCTTAATTTTTTAAAAGAAAAAAGTGAAAGCAACAGAAAATAAACAACCGCATTTTCCGAGCTAATGTTTGGCAGCATATGTCACGTACGAGTGTGTTTATGCGTGCCCACCGCTCTGAGCGTTCAGTTGCAGGAAGTGTGTTCATGTGTGCATTCATTAAACATATGTTTGCGTGCGTGCATATGTTTGTGCATGTGTGTGCACTTCAATTAGGATGAAATCTGTCCACCTCTCGCTGCGTGATGACAGCGAGCACCTATGAAGCGCCGCCGATCCATTTCATCTTTTTTAATGTCTGTTTGCATGTGTGTGCAGGTTTCCTGTCGCAGCTTGTGCAGGACAAGGCCTTCGAGCAGTGCATCCGTGCTGGACACTATGCTGCTAACGTCATAATCCGACAAGCAGGCTGCACATTCCCAGAGAAGCCTGACTTCCACTGACCAGCCGCACGGAGACCAGGAGACATAGCCACAAAAGTGTTTTGTAGGACTTATGCCTTATTTTAATTGACTTTTTATCTTTCTTGATTCCCTTTTTCTCTTGCCTGCATTCTTCTGTGCCTCTGTTTTTAACAGTCCCGTATCCTGGTGTGATAATGGAGATATATTTCACATTAAAAACTGTTTACAAGGAGGTATTCCTTTGTTGCAAATATTGATTTGTTTTTAAAAAGCCATTTTAGTGGTGCTCTCCCCAGTATTGTAAGAGTGATTGTAATAACCAACATCTCTCCAGGTGTGGTATTTGATATATTAACAAAGTTGCATTGGTGATGTAATGATTCTGCTGTAACATCTAGAGAAAACACTGTCACATTTAACATTACAGAGCTCAGATGTGTATAAATATTTGTAATGATTTTATTCAAATCAAAGGCTTGTTGTATCTCAGAGACATTTTGTCGGCCAGTACTGCTGTTGTAAACCAAATATATTTGTAAAACGCACACTTGAATGTGTCCTGATCAAGTTAAAACCTGTTTTCAACCAAACATGACAAAGCATGCAGTCCTTTTGAACGTAATACCTCTGCCAAAAAATAAAGGTTGTTTTACTGCTGTATTACTTGTATTTACTTCCTAACCGGGTCTGTTATACTACTATGAATGAACCAACACAAGAAAGGATTTCTGTCCTCATCTTCCACCTGTTTCTTTGATGACAGTGAAAATTCTACAAGGGTTCATCTCTGCTTTTCAGGATGAGAAGGAGCTTTTGTAAATTTTGAGTGACTTGAGGTACAGCTGTCCGTGTCCCTGTCTGTGACTCCAATCATAGCAGATTCAGGTTCTGTCACTCACAAAGATGTTTGGACCCTTCTCTGTAGCTCTAGATTGGCATCACTCGGCACATGGTTTTAAAGTACCCGTGAGTCCGTGTGAAATCCATAATGACAGGAGAAGACTATCATAGCAATATATCATATGTTCGACCTGAATATATCACACTCGCTCATGTATTTCCACCTCTCAAATCCTCCTGCTGTGTTTTTTACAATGACGCTAGGTGTTTTTAAGAGCTGTGAAAGTTGCCTTCGAGGTTTATAAAAAAGTTCGTTAATTTGCAGGTGTCAAGTACATATAGAAACATTAAACAAACTTTGTACAGGAGAGGGTGTCGATTTTATAATACGTACTTCTAAGGTGTGTTTCTGTTCTGGCTTATTCTAATAAGTCCTTGGCATATTCTGGTTTGGATGCTTGGCGATATTTGGAATTGCCTACCGAAAGGCAATTAAATTTACAAGCTTTCTTTGAACCTGGGATTTGATGGTTATAACATTTCCTTAAAAAATAAACTGAATGCAACTCAAAACAACAAACTTGTTGTCAACATTTGACTGTACTGTAAAAGTAGCATCATAGATAGCGTGACCATGTGCAACTATTTTATAACTGATCCAAAATCCCTTTTTTATTATATTATTTGACTTCTATCACCTGTAATTTTTAGTAGTTAAAGCTCTGTCTAAACACACCTACACACTGTAAAAACCTGTGATATCCAGCAATGATTTTCATAACTAAACTATGTAAATTCAACTGTTTTGATATCTGCCTTAAAACAATAGCACTATCCAAATATAATTTTTGAAAATGATAGTTTAAGTGATAATTAGTAATAACTAATAATCAGTTTGTGGGATTCAAAGCAATAATACCATAAGGATAACTTGATATCTAGAAGGTCAAAAGTTCGAGTTCATTGTTGGCCGTGCATGGCAGTCAGCTAATTTACTTATTCTACTGTTGTTATACCCGATTGCAAAGCACTTATCCTTTCTGCACAGGGACTACTCTTATACTTCCCTATCCAAGTGGGAACGTGTCTGCTCTCAAGCCAGTGGTTAAAATATGCAAACATGAATAATTCCAATGTATCTGTGTAAACTGTAAACAAATACACTTTTCCTTTCGGCATACAAATAAGTAAAACTGGCTTGAGATAGCCACAAAGAGAACGGTGGCACAAAAGTTCTCATGGGGCTGGAAATAAAGCCAGTTATGACCGGATGATTCCGTATTTGTAGTGTAATGCATGTTTGTTATTTGTTTCTTTGAATAATTTAAACACAAATTTTACATTTTAATGATCCAAGGCATCCTCCCAAAGATCTGCCAATCACACAAATGCATTAGGGAAAAATACTTATTTTATGTGCATGTTACAATAAAGTGTGTCTTGCTAAGATGGGATGTCAGAAGTATCAAGTAGTTTGGCTATTTAATTTGGTTACAAAAACTCTGAGAATAGTGTGGTGTCAGATCACCTTGATCAAGCACCGCTCGAAGCCAGGGTGAAGTCTATTGCCAACCTGTAACCACATCCAGCATGGCTCAAGTTTTATTTAGTGTGCAATTTGTTTTCCCTTCAGGCACATTAAAATGTGGCACATCCATAGCCTGGCCAGGGATCAAATTGCCTTATGCTACAGCCATTCCTCACCACAATGAAAACGTATGGGTGCATTTAACGCGCTTTAATACCTCTTATCTTAAAAGCTGCATAATTGCAAATGATTTCAATGCTGTTGCATAAACATTCACAATCATCGATACAGCAGTGCCATCTTAGTATTTGCCCCTTTATTATGCAGAACAGTTAAATGCACAACAGCTTGGCATTCCTCCCGCGTGCAATTACAAAACAGCACAAAATAATGACATTTTAATTCATGTATAGTCCAATTATATTCTGGTGGTTAGAGAGTTGGACTTGTAAGTGGAAGGTTGCAGGTTTGATTCCCATCGCCAGCAGACAATGACAGAAGTGTCCTTGAGCAACATCCTACCCCCGTGATAATAAGCAACTTCATAAGTCGCTTCGGATAAAAGCGTCTGCCAAATGAATAAATGTAAATGTAAATGATCCACAATAGCATTTTGCTTTTTAAAACTACCATGCACTAAGACTATGCCCGAGCATCACAATGCAGGGGTTTCCAAACTGGGGGCCTCCAAAAAGCATGAAGGGGTCTCCTGAAAACTTTAAATTGTAAATTCACCCATGAGTGTTCTTGCACATCTAAAATTATATAAATGTGTACATCCAAAAAACAGGAATCGTGTCTCTTTGGACACACACAAGAATAGACAACCATTCAATATTACATTGAATACACCTCATCATAGTCACACACACTATTCCTCCAACACACTTTCAATCCTTCTTTATGACATCTAATGTTCTATATGGTGTCATTTAGAAAGGGGGTCATCATAATCATATCTGGGGGTCCCTGCCATAGCACAGTTTGAGACCCCCTGATCTAATGCATGCACGTGCATTGATGCAAGTCAATGCATGAGTGATGAGAAAAGTTTGCCCATCAAAGAAAGGGTTTTCTTTTTCCCACCCATGCCATGTAGTCTGTAACAATGTACATTGTTTCCCAATGAGCGATGTGATGTCACATAGCGGTTAGAGCGAGTTAGTCCTCCTCTGTGGCTGATGGAGTGCCGAAAGGGGAGGGTACTACTTTGTCACAGACTCCTATGTAGATTAACCTTTCAATTAGTTGTTATCACGTTCCCTGCGCCCACGCGCCCGCTCATCATCCCGATCCAGCGGGATCCCATTGGATTAACAGCCCGGTTTATGCACGCATGTTCATCTTGACATGTGAGCGTGTTTGCGCGAGGACCGCGGAGACGGCGCGACGGGAACTTCGAGGTAAATGTTCGCCGTTCGTCGCGGCGGGTCGGTGCCGGTTCCGTCGTTCAACTTTATGAGTGATGTAAGTTGACGCGAGTGGGGGAATGAATTCGGGTGCGCTTGGAGGGAGCGCGAGCTGATGCTTGACCCGCACCGCACGCGCGGAATTTTCCAGATGCTCTCTCTCTCTCTCTCTCTCTCTCTCTCTCTCTCTCTCTCTCTCTTTGGGCTTGGAATGGGTCGATTTTAGGGAAACAATCGGAATTTGTGTTCTTATTGGATTTTTCCTTACGGATGTTCACTTATGTGCGTGTTAAATGTGATAAGTGTGAGCTAGAGGGATGGATAAGAAAACGCGACCGGTTTGTGTTATTTTCTTTAAACTGCGCTCTCGTGCAGTACCGTGCTATGCTCGATAGGGGGAGCCTTCTTAAAGGTGTACAGCATCACATTGTGTCGGGTTTGACACCCATCAAGTCGTTTTAAACTCGACACGATGATTGGAAAAATGTTGGCGTTGTGTTCGCGTCGCGTTCTTCGCTTGCGGCGGAGACGCGTCGAGGATTAAAAGGGGACTGTCGCTTTAAGAGGCGGGTCCTGTCGTAATTGACGGCGCAGGAAGCCAACCGGCTTCTCGGGAGGCTTGTGATTGACAGTCGCGTCGTCCAATCAGGGATGAGCGTTTGCCCTTTCTGGCCAATGTGAAAGTTTCTTGGGCGGGACCGTCTCCGTGAAGGTAAGGTTTAATGAGACTCCATTGGGTTGTAATCAGTGTCATGTCGGATTCATGTAAACTACAACATTGTAACAAAATGGCGTCTGTTTAGTAACGCGACCGGGCGAAGCGGCGGTGTCACCTGACCCCTTCACCGTATCAAAGCGGCAGGAAAACGAGGTTTGCGATTTGTTTTGGCGCGTTTGTGACCGTTGGGTCGTTGACGCGTTGACTTTGGCATCATAAATGATAGATAGTCATCTGTCGGAAGTGGTCGTAAAGCATCACCTAATTTAGCATGACTTAGCATAGCGTGCTAGACTGGAGCTCCGCGGGTGTTTGGGAAGCCGATGCTGGAGATAAGAAGGCGATGCTGGTGAGATTCCCTTTACTTTTCCTCGGCGCTGGTTTGAATGTTTATGGACTTGTGCTGAAGTGCAGCTCTGCGGTGGGGTTTGGTTTAAATGTGAGGATTTGACTTGTGGAACAAGAACATGTCAAAGGTTTCAAACTCTGGATGCGATGGGATTTGTATTGGGATGTTTAAGTTTGTCCACGTGAGTTGAGCAGCACAGTGAGTGGTTTTTATCCAACATTCTGTGAAAATGTCAACATTAAAATGAAAATGTGGAGGGTTTTACCAAAGGTTTATACTATACTTGTAGCACAGATGTCAGCATCTCTTTAATTTTAGAGAATTTTTATTTTTCCTGTAATCCATTTAGTATACTTGTAGCACAGATGTCAACATCTCTTTAATTTTAGAGAATTTTTATTTTTCCTGTAATCCATTTAGTATACTTGTAGCACAGATGTCAACATCTCTTTAATTTTAGAGAATTTTTATTTTTCCTGTAATTTGTTTAGTATACTTGTAACACAGATGTCAACATCTCTTTAATTTTAGATAATTTATATTTTTCCTGTAATTTGTTTAGTATACTTGTAGCACAGATGTCAACATCTCTTTAATTTTAGAGCATTTTTATTTTTCCTGTAATTTGTTTAGTACATTTGTAGCACAGATGTCAACATCTCTTTAAGTTTTAGAGAATTTTTATTTTTCCTGTAATCCATTTAGTATACTTGTAGCACAGATGTCAACATCTCTTTAATTTTAGAGAATTTTTATTTTTCCTGTAATTTGTTTAGTATACATGTAACACAGATGTCAACATCTCTTTAATTTTAGATAATTTATATTTTTCCTGTAATTTGTTTAGTATACTTGTAGCACAGATGTCAACATCTCTTTAATTTTAGAGCATTTTTATTTTTCCTGTTATTCCTTTAGTATACTTGTAGCACAGATGTCAACATCTCTTTAATTTTAGAGAATGTTTATTTTTCCTGTAATTTGTTTAGTACATTTGTAGCACAGATGTCAACATCTCTTTAAGTTTTAGAGAATTTTTATTTTTCCTGTAATCCATTTAGTATACTTGTAGCACAGATGTCAACATCTCTTTAATTTTAGAGAATTTTTATTTTCCCTGTAATTTCTTTAGTATACTTGTAGCACAGATGTCAACATCTCTTTAATTTTAGCGAATTTTTATTTTCCTGTAATTTGTTTAGTATACTTGTAACACATGTCAACATCTCTTTAATTTTAGAGAATTTTTATTTTTCCTGTAATTTGTTTAGTATATTTGTAACACGGATATCATCGTCTCTTTAATTTTAGAGAATTTTTATGTTTCCTGTAATTTGTTTAGTATATTTGTAACACAGATGTCAACATCTCTTTAATTTTAGAGAATTTTAATTTTTTCCTGTTATTTCTTTAGTATAATTGTAGCACAGATGTCAGCAGCTCTTTAATTTTAGAGAATTTTAATTTTTCATGTAATTTCATTAGTATATTTGTAACATATATGTCAACATCTCTTTAATTTTAGAGAATTTAAATTTTTCCTGTAATTTGTTTAGTATATTTGTAACAGATGTCAATATTTCTTTAATTTTAGAGAATTTAAAATTTTTCTGTTATTTTTTTTGTATAATTGTAGCACAGATGTCAACATCTCTTTATATTTTAGAGAATTTTTATTTTTACTGTTATTCATTTAGTATACTTGTAGCACAGATGTCAACATCTCTTTAATTTTTATAGCATTTTTATGTTTCCTGTAATGTCTTTAGTATACTTGTAGTACAGGTGTCAACATCTCTTTAATTTTAGAGCATTTTTATTTTCCCTGTAATATATTAAGTATACTTGTAGCACAGATGTCAACATCTCTTTAATTTAAGAGAATTTCTATTTTTCCTGTAATTTATTTAGTATACTTGTAGCACAGATGTCAACTATTTAATAACTATTTATGTAATATACTTGTACCACAGGCGTCAACATCTCTTTAATTTTTAGAGAAATTTTATTTTTTCCTGTTATTTCTTTAGTATACTTGTAGCACAGATGTCAACATCTCTTTAATTTAAGAGAATTTCTATTTTTCCTGTAATTTATTTAGTATACTTGTAGCACAGATGTCAACTATTTAATAACTATTTATGTAATATACTTGTACCACAGGCGTCAACATCTCTTTAATTTTTAGAGAAATTTTATTTTTTCCTGTTATTTCTTTAGTATACTTGTAGCACAGATGTCAACATCTCTTTAATTTAAGAGAATTTCTATTTTTCCTGTAATTTATTTAGTATACTTGTAGTACAGATGTCAACTATTTAATAACTATTTATGTAATATACTTGTACCACAGGCGTCAACATCTCTTTAATTTTTAGAGAATTTTTATTTTTCCTGTTATATCTTTAGTATACTTGTAGCACAGATGTCAACTTTTCTTTAATTTTTTTAGAGAATTTAAATTTTTCCTGTTATTTCTTTAGTATACTTGTAGCACAGATGTCAACATCTCTTTAATTTTTTAGAGAATTTTTAATCTTTCCTGTTATTTCTTTAGTATACTTGTAGCATAGATGTAAACATCTCTTTACACTTTTAGATAATAATTTGTATTTTTATATAAAAACTGTTATATAATATAGTAATTGTTTTACGTTCTATAAAGAGAAGTCCCTTTGCCATTTGTTTGATATTTTTGATTCTAGTTTGTAGATTTTATTTACATAAATCTTAAGAAGTTTGTTGTCCTTTGTTTCACGTCCAGGTTAATTTATCTCTTTTAAAATAATCTTGTGCATAGACTGATACTTTTCTAATGTTTAAATACTATCAAGAAGGGTTCTGTGTAATATAACCAATTGTTTCAGTAACAACTACATTCTAAGCGTTTTTATGTCATAACACTGAACTTGCCCTTATGTAATGTTTACATTATTCATTAAGACTGTCATGCCTCCTCAGTTAAATACGAGCTATTTTGGGGCTATTTTATTTGCTAACCGAGTTGCCTCGTTTAATTATTTACCGGAGCTTTTCTTGGATCTGTTTAGGCCGGATCTAATGTCTTAGAGGAACGGGTCAGGTGTTCCTCTCTCTGTCTGTGATGCTTTTTATGTAACAACATGGTTGTGATGAAGTTGATATGGCTGCTGTTGGCTAGCGTTGAAATTCTTTAGAAGTAGTTGAATGTATGTCACCTGCCGGCTGCTCACTGCACTGTCTTCACCTGTGCAATTCCTTGAAAATGTCAACCTTATTATGAGAATAGAGTCTTGACCTAAGTTTTTTGTCGTTTGGTGGTGCAGATAGCCATGTGAGGTCTCTCTTTAAATTTTTAGAGAATTATTTTTATGATTTTTCATAGGAAGGTTAGGTCTATTTACAGGATTGTCATATCCATAAAGCTACATTTTGTTCATCAACGGACACATAAATATTAAAATATAGTAATTATTTTATGTTCTATAAAGAGATACACCCTGCCAGTTGTTGGATAATTTTGATTCTGGTTTGTAGATTAATTCACATAAATCTTAAGAAATGTATTGTCTCCCAAATTTGCTGTCCATTTTTTGTATATTTTTCTGATGTTTGAACACTATTAACAAAGGTTTTGTAAAATATACACAGAATGTAATTGTAACCCGTAAACTGAAACAACTAAGAGCAGTTTTATGTCACGTCCATAATGCTGGAATTGCCCCCCCTTCTTTTGTGATTTGTACTTTTATACATAACTGTGTTTTACTTGTTATATTTAGGACATACATGTTTGCTGCATGTTTGAGCTAGGAAACAAGCTTTCTGTGCGTTTAAAAAGCAAAAAGAAGATGTTACAGTTTTTAGTGATCTGGGTTCTCGAAAACTTGTGAGCTCACTACCTAGACAGTGTTGTTGGACATCATAGACGCGTTTTCTTTTGTTGTTGTCTAGGTAGGTAAGTTCCAAAACAAACCAAACAGACTTGTACCAACAAGATTAAAGACTAAAATGTAATTTACAGTTTGACGTAGTCAGCGCTCTGTATTTATTCTGTATCAAAATGTGAAATGACTTGTTTAGTTAACCTTATGGTTATACTGGTCTGTCTGGTTTGGGTCAGAGGAACTGGTGATGTTTTCCATTTATGGAGTGAGTCCACCTTACACCTGAAGTCACTTTACACGTATCCTATTTCAAAGGGCTGAGCATATAGAAAAGCTATTTTCTTTTAACTCACAAGCTTTGTTTTATTAGCAAATTCGTCTGGTCACACAATATTTCGGGTGTTTTCATTATTAATAAAAATGTTGCTACATCTTTAATATGCGGTTGAGAGCTCTTAAAATGACAGATTGGCCTTTAAAAGCTGTAATTATTTCCCAGGTTGGTTTCTAAGAATCTGTATTTGTTTTTGAACCTGTCTTACTCCACTTTTTGCGGTCGGAGAAGTACAACTAATGTAAATGAGTGATGCGGTTGGTTAGTCTTACCTATCAGATCAAGTTGCCATTATTTGCCCAGCCAATGTAACTGGTTCTGTTGTGAGTATTTTTTTGGGAAAGTAACATTGATTTTCTGTTTTTCTTGTCTTCACGTCCACAGGTGTAACTCAAAGGAATTTTCAGCAAGTGTTCTGACATTGGATTTACAACCACAAGGATTTTATTTTCATTCAGACAGAAAGGAAAAAGAAATGAATAGCCTGTTTGGTCTTTGAGGAGTTACGTCGAAACTGTATCCTGACCGGCATAATGTTCTAATGGCTGGCTTGCGCTTGCGGAAGCGGATGTTTCACTCTTAAAAGAAAGGAATGTATTCATGGATCGCACCTTGATGAAACAACTCATTTCACCATGGTGAAACTGGCCAATCCCCTGTACACAGAGTGGATTCTTGAGGCTATTCAGAAGATCAAAAGGCAGAAGCAGCGGCCTTCAGAGGAGCGGATTTGCCATGCTGTGTCAACCTCACATGGACTAGACAAGGGCATCGTACTCCAGCAGCTTGAGCTAGCTGTGAAGGATGGATCCATCCTTAAGGTTACCAGCAAAGGGTGTGCTTCGTACAAAGACCCGGATAACCCGGGGAGGATCGCGCCTCTCAAGCTGGGAGGGCCTGCCCCCGTCTCAGTTGGATCTGTGTTACCTGCAGGAGATCTCCGTCATGTGGATTGGAATAAAATCCTTAGGAGAGCTATCGAGGGTCTGGGTGTCCCCGCTGGCTCTTCTCTAAGGAACATCGAGAGATTTCTCAGAAGCCAAGGTGACCTGGTGAATGTTGTGGCGAACCCAAGGTTTCAGCAGAGGCTGAGGTTAGCTGCTAAGAGGGCCGTTAACAACGGGCGTCTGCTGAAGGATGGGCCGCTCTACAGGATGAACAGTGGTGGACTTGGAGGGAAAACTTTCTTCAGGAGCGTTGGGATCTTCGGGATAGACCTCCCACCTGTAACATTACTCCCTCATGAGAGGGACCAGGTATGGCAAGAGCACCTCTATTTTATCCTTTTGTGCTATTGCAAAGAGCTTGTTAAGGATATGTTTAATCTTGGTTTGTTGTTTTTATTAACATCCACATTTTCTTAAAGGTTGTCACTTAAAAATTATTGGAATTTACAAATGTGTGTGTACCTGCTTTAAGATGCTTTTAATACTCAAACAGCAGTTTAAACACTATTGTACAGAGCAAGAAACAGACCCAGTGTCAGAAACACAAGAGCTTCCTTTGAAATATTCATATGTTAACATAACCTCTGACTGACATTGGCAGCTCTGGTATGACAGCGTTTATGTCCGAATGAATGATGGGATGTTTATAGCTCATTTTAACGACTCGGATGTCAATGGTTTCGCTGTTTAAGCCAGAGTATGTAACTCTTCGGGGCTTAACTATACAAAACTTAGTTTTGATGCATAAAATGGCACGAATACCTTAAAACCATAGCCTAACTCGTTGTTTGGATAAAGAATTTCTTCACCATTCTCTAAACCATTTGTCATCCATATGAGTGAACTTGGGTTTGATATGAACATTGTGTGATCGAAATGTTCCGTGAAGAATGAGTAGTCCGTGTTTTTGTTCCTAAATCGTCTTAAGGTTTTTTCTGAGAAGGATCTTTAAATAAGAGCTTTATACTTCGCAGATGTTGGAATAGCTGTTATATAATCAAAAGCTTTTGCCTTGACTTTATGAGGGATTCTTTGCACTGGAGTTTAAGTGCATGAAATTGGTATCAGGATCTGACTAAAATCATTTTAAAGCTGTAATTTACACGTTGGGTACTCTTTTTAATCATCAACCCGCATATGTAAACACATTTTACTGTTGCAATGTGACATTTCTGAGTGTAACTTGATATTAAATGGAGCCAGGTGGCTGAAGAGGAGAGATTTGTGATGTCAGACAAAAAGGAAAACATTTGGAAGACTGGCGAAGCTATTACATTAGAATTAAAAGGCAAACTTAAATAATGTAATAAAATGTAATGTGTGCAAGTTGGACTGAACCCTGTAAGATGAATGATGGAGATTAACCATAAGTGTACTTATCATGTGAGCACACAGCGTTGGTATATATTTTAAAATAGTTTACCAGGGCTCTGCAATACATCCAAATATTGCAAAAGTGCATATTGCAATATGCATTTCCCATGGTTTGCAATGAATGAGCTGATTCATGTGGTGAATAGTTATGTATTAAATAAGGTATACTGTATATAATGTTGTATGCTTATAAGTTATAGGACACATTTTGTGTGTACATCAGTTGTCCAGCAATCTTGAAAAAATTTCTATCATTACAGAAATGTGAATAGGCAAGCAAGCCATGTTAAGAAAGCGTTATCTTTCAAAAGTTACAGTGTTTATTCCTTTTTTCCTAAAATAATGTGAAACAATGTTGTTTATAAATTTGTTTAAATGTATTTAAATAAAATTTATATTGATTTTACAAATAAAAATCCATCCATCCATTCAATCCATTCAAATTGAATATTGCTTTGTTTGACATTAAATCGCATAACACATTTTTCCTCAATATAGCAAAGACATATAGTTCACCCAAAGTGAAAATTCATCTTATTTGGAACTTCTATTACCTTCTTAAGCAGAACACAAGGGAAGATATTTTGAAGAATGCCAGTAATCAAACAAAAACAGCAGCATCTATTCACTTGCATTGGTTTTGTGTCCACACTATAGAGGTTAATGAAGACCATCAATTTGCGTGATCAAAATTCTTAAATATATCTTGTTTTGTGTTCTGCAGAAGAAAAGTTATACAAGTTTTCCATAACAAATGGTGGGGCTGAGCAGTTAATCATAGTAGATTTTTAATATCAATTTTGGCTCTCAACAGTTATGAAAACAGAAAAGTCCAGATAAACGTGAAAGACACTTTTTTATTTTATAGTATCTTTTTTACATTAATTTGTACATTCACATCACTCTTTTTTATTAATTTAAGTAATTAATCTTCTTATAAACACAATTGTCAAAGTTAATGATTAATCGTGTTCAATAATTGTGATTCAACATTTGGTAAACTAATCGAGCAGCCCAAACATATGGAAAAGTGATACACAAGTTTTTTTTTGTCTAGTATTAAAGATGGTTTGTCTCTTGGCTGTAATATTCGCAGCTTAAATTCTTCAAGTCACACGCATCATATAGCTGCACTTTTTCTATTCCATAAGTTTGGGCTACGGTGTTAATTGTTTCGATGTACCATGTCAGGCTTGGTTAGACACAGTGTATGACTGTTTTAACCTCTACTCAGTCTACAGTGAAAATGAAAACAAGTCGAAGTGTTTCATTATCTGTGTCACTGATCACTTAAGTTCCATACTAGGTTGCTCCTAATGCTCTCTCTCTGCAGTGGTCAGCTAACAATTGGAGGCCATTTGGTTTACTCAAATCTTCAAGCACATTCCCTTGTCCACTCTTTATTGAGTTGCTCTTTGAAAGGAAAAGCTTTTGGTTTCCAGGCACGGGGGCTTGACTGTTGCTAAGCAATGTGCTTCATTGACCCTAGGACATGATAGCATGGTGCCAGTCTTTTTTCACAATCAGAGAGACGGTCTGCCGTCTTGCAGATGGTTCAGGGGGACTGTGGTGGTGGGCTGGCTGCTGATTAGCTCAATGCGTTAAAAGGGCTCTTTTGTTGTTAATTGTGTGCTTGGGGACTGGTCAGTCTGCAGCTGCTCCAGGCCTCTTTATCATATTCTGCGAGGGGTTAAATTATGAGAAAAGAGAGGGCCAAATCGGGCTTTCTTTTGTCCCATTAGTTGGCAGGATTAGATTTTGTGTTGAAGGTGTATTCGATCTCGAGGCTTTTTTTAATAGATGTTCTTGAAACTCTTGCGTAGCTTAAAAGATAGTAATTCAATGAAGGTCTGTTAAGGCTTGGCTGATTACATCTGTTCTTCAGTAATGGTGTTGAAGCAATGCTAGACTGCTGTTTACCAGCTGTGGCTGATGCGATTTGCTCACTTTCTAGAAATTTCATTACAGCATTATAGTCTCCTAAAGAAATTGACAGATCTCGCCTCAAAAAAATGCTGCATTGAAAAATGCATGAATAACTTAAGAAAATCAATCGAGAAGTTCACTTGTCATCCTAACGTGTACTTTAATGTGTTTGCAGATAATAGATTTAACTGCTCTGATACCTGGATCAGTAGCATGACTGCTACAGACTTTTTTAACATAAATGTTTAACTGCTGTAATGATGGATTACCCGCCCTCTTGTCATTTCAAATCTGTATGACATTTGTGTCCACACAACACAAATGATATTTTGAAGAATGCAACAATGATTAACTTGCGAAATATACTTTTTTTTCTGTGGAAGAATTTTTGTCATACAGGTTAGTGATGACGAGGGTGAGTAAACGTTAACACAATTTTTATTTTTAGACCTTTATTTGCAAAGATCCTGCTGGACATCTCATAAATTATTATAAAATGAATATATTAAAACTATAAAAAGACACATTGACTTAACAAGGCATGCTGTGAGCAGTGCTCTCCTGTTTAATCAAAGGCTGTAAGTTAAAAACTTTGTTCTTGCATGAAATGACACACAGGACTAAAAAGTTTTGAAATGTATTATTTGTTTATTAATCCACCATTTAGAACACATACACTTTTCCTGTTGACCTGTTGAAAAAGTTATTTATAATGTTAAAGAGTTTACTTGTTCTAAAACAGGTGTTTGATTAAAGCTAGCATGACATTTGGTTAAAATACAAAGATGAATGTTTTCTGTGAGTCTTTGAGTTCGTGGGCCTCTATGTTTGGCCTGTGTAAGCACATTGCTGTCATCTCCAGCCTCCATCACTTCTGCTGTATGCTCATTTAAGAGCAGTGGTGTGTTCTTTCCATATAGCTGATCTAACTGTAACTGTTCAATCAGCATTACTGTTTGAACCGTAGACTGGAAGAGTTAGCAGCCCATATAAAGAAACTAACTTGCCTTACAAAAACATGTGGAAGTAAAATGTCAACAAAAATTTGTTATGAATAACTCACTATTTTGTCTCTGATGGAGGATGATTTGAAAGGATGCTTGTAACCAAACAGTTCTTGGACCCCATTGACCAGTATAGGAGGACAATTATAGCTGAGGTCAAAAGTGCTGTCCTGCATTCTTCAAGATATCTTATTTTGTTGTTTTACAATTGTTGCGAATAGGGTCCAATAACTCTTTTGCTATAAGCATTCTTATAAATATCTTTTTAAATGACAGATTTTTTTTATTTTCGGTGGACGAGCCCTTTAAGACCCTACAATAAGTCAAGGAGGATTTTTACAGTGTTGTTTTATATAAGATTCACATATTACAGAGAAAAGTATGCCAACAATTAAATGATATATCATAAATTATGCTACAGCAAAAGTCCTTAGAAATCCTTATCTTTATGTATGCATATGCCTGTGATGAATGCAAAGAACACAAATTCCATATCATGTCCACAATACTGAAGTGTTGTGATGTGGCAGATTTAAGTTCTTGAGTTAAGTCCCTCTCGAGGTAAAGATAAAGATCTGTACCACTACGTCTCTGTTAAATTTCTGGATCAATTGTTGTTGCCATTCACCGTGTTTGTCTTGCTTTAACAAGTCTCTAACCATTAAGCCGACACCATCACCGCTGCATGATTGCGAAAGGGTCAGATGCAGCCTGAAGTGGAGATCACTTAATTAGGTCTAGAGTAATTGTCACTTAGCTAACCTTAATGTCAGATACCTGAGCATGTGTGGTGTGGCTGTTCCTCGGGCAGACTGACCTGAATGAAGTAATGGTAATGTAAATAGCCCTGCCATCCTCATTTAGATGCTGGGCTTCACAGACCTCTACGAGCTTATAGAGCTGTTGGAAAATGAAATGGGACAAGTCACGGTTCAGCATCAGAACATATCTGCCCCACATTCCTCCTTCTGGCTAAGGCATAACAGATAAAGCATTAAAAATCCTGTTTGCTTCTAAAACTCTTGAAAGATGATGCTGTTTGTCACTGGATTGCATCACACAGTCTAGGCCAGAAGAAACAAATCTGTTTTAGTTACTACCAGCGTGTCTGGTTATGGGATGAGGGCGAAGCATTCATATAACACTGTCTTTTAAAGATGATATGCCTATACTTGCGGCTATCCAAGCTGAGATCTCAGGATTTAGAAAGATAAGAGCAGCAGTCAGGTTTAATGTGGGCTGAAGCATTTATTTACTTTGTCCCAAGATTATTTATAAAGATCATGACTCTGTTTCTCTGATGCAACAAGTGATGGGTCACACAGCCTTAAACATTAGCATTTTACATATTTTTACATATGTAAAGATTATGAATGGGACACGATGCTCCACCATAGACATCCAACAACCAAGCAGTCAATTAGTGCGGCCGCCTTGATCTCTCTTCTCAGTTTAACAGCACTGCTTTAATTGGTTTGCTGACAGCGTGCTGTGCTTTAACTGTTGGACACATTGCAGAGTAAAATTCTCTTGAAATGTTACATGCTTCAATTTGTCTATTCAGATAGTACTTCTGCCACAGCCATTAGACATGCAGAGTTTAAAAGCAATCCTTTAGATGAAACATGTGTTTACTAGTGCTGCTTAATGTTTTTAGGATTACTGCTTCTCACTAATTTCTCACGTGGCTCTCACAGAAGTATACTGTGGATCTGGCAGCTTTACGGAAGAATTATACAAATTTTCAATTTTGAAAATATTTTGGTGAGTCTTAAGATTTTTGCTCTCCTAATCCAAATTGCCTGTATGAGTTTTTTTTTCAATCTTAAAAATTAAAAATCACAACTATAAAATGTCTAAAAGCAGCGAGAAGGATTTTGTTGTCATCTTTCTTCTTAAAAAAATAAAAATAAAGAGGATATATTGAGTTCCACCTCCTTGTCTAAGAGCTGCAGGATTCACGAGAGATATAAAAGTTATTTACGGATGTCAGTGCCTCAGTTTGATTCTTTGCTAGCGGTGCTGGAGCCACATATTTAAAAGACGACCAATTTTTGTGAATCCATTGATACTGAACAGAGGCTGACAGTATGTCAGGTGTCGATACATAATGACAGACAACATGCAGTAGTATGTGGCTGTGCCCGGCTGTGCATGCATATGTAAAAAAAAATGTTTACTAGGACTGGGTATCGTTGAGAATTTTTCAAAACCAATACCTTGAATTCGATACCGGTTCCTGAATAATACTTTTCTCGGTTTAATATTTTCAGGTTGTCACTTTTTACAGGCTTATCTCCTGAGCCACTTCAGAAAGGAGCAAAAAAGAATAAAGGAACAATCTGTAATAAACAAAAAGCACTGGGTGATATGGAGAAAATGTAACCTCAATTTTTTGTTGTTGTTATTTCTAGTATTTGTTAATGTGGACCGCTTTATTAAGTGTATTGAGCCAATGAGAAATCTCTGTCACTGCTCATACTGGGAGGCTATTGGCTCATTTAACGAGAAGAGCTGCACTAGTGTACTGTTTTACTTTTTTTCTGTTTTTTTTTTGAGCAGATAGATTCAAGGCATTGAATAGATCTACCAAATACATATCTCACATTAACATTATGCATTACTGAAGAAATGTTTTAAGAGTTAGTACTTGCTTTTGCGAAGAGTTTGGGGTAGATCAACTGCAGATTAGCTTTTCCCGAGGTAGTTTCACTTTTGCACACTTTTGCTCCCGCTATGTCCTATTGCAGTTAAATACGAAGCAGCTTTCTGCTCTTATGCTATTTCCATGCACTGTAAAATGCTTCATCATATTTGACGTGTTGCCAGTCTTGGCAGCATTATTTTATTGCAAACATTACATTGCGCTCTAAGCAGTATTTGATTGGTTCACTGATATTGATTAAACCCTTAGGTATCGGAATTTGGTACTGAACAAATATTATTTTTTCGAGACTTGATAGTAGATTGATTCAGCGTTTAATTACCTTAAATCCTCTTGCTATATAGAACCTGTTAGTCTTTTTAAAAAAAATATCTTAGTAAGCATTGGTTTGATCTTCATGCAATAAAAGAGAATGAGTTTTGCTGATGTCCGTTTTACTAAAATAGTGGGTTGCTGGAATTACTTTATTGAATTGTTTAACATACATTTTAATATTTTTACTTTTCATTTCTTATGTTACTTGTCACCTTACATTCTGTACTGCGTGTGTGTGTGTGTGTGTGTGTGTGTGTGTGTGTGTGTGTGTGTGTGTGTGTGTGTGTGTGCGTGCATGCGTGCGAGCGAGCACACCTGGCAATAAAGCTCATTCTGATTCTTTAATCATGTGGAACCAATGTACATGATGAAATTGAGTTAAGAATGAAACTCCCCGTAAACTACCCGTTTAATGTCTGTTTTTTTTGTGTTGCTAATGTGAAAAGCATGAGCTCATTTACTCTTGAGTTTATCCTTGAGGCTGCTTAAACTTTTGTGAATTTCTTGCTTCACATACCATGGATATCATTTAAAACGCCATAAAGAACCTCATGTTCTTTCAGTGGAGAATTTAGCCTCCACATTATTCAAATAAAGACCTGACCGTGCCTCGACGGTCGTCACGGTACAAATTTCACAGCACATTTTGCACACTTGCACCTGTAGCGATTGTTCTCCCCTGTGCAGCCAATGCAGTCAGATGACTTAGTTTGGTTTGGCGTAAATGCACACTTGCTCCACTTAGTGGGCGGAACGACTGTGAATGCTCAGGGGTTTCTTCTGTGATGCTACTTGCGAATTGCTGAGCGTATGACTTCAGGTAAACCAACTTGTTACTTCGTCCTGACAGTAAAGCAGTCCGTATCGAACATTACATCACTGTTGTTTCCTGGTGTAGAAGGAATCCTGAGAATGTTCTTTGCAAACATTCCAGATAGCATATTTGTCACAGTATTCAGCAGGGTGTTGTCACCCATCAGCACATATTTTTGTTAACACTGGAGCAAGAATGTGCCCTTGTGTGAGTAAAGCCCCTTGGTTTGTGTGTGTTGGGTTAGTTGTAAAAACGTCCGTCTTTATGATTGTCACCAACAGCTGGTAAGAAAGATATCCTCATAACAGCAATATCATGTACACCGGGAAGGTTTGTTTTGTCTAGCTGGATTTATATGACACTTAAGTCATTTTGAAGGGAATATGCCAACATGTTTGTTCATACTACATGGCTTTGATGTGTGCGCTCCGCTTCATGCTTACTCAATGTCAAACGTAGCTTTTTTGTGCACATCAATATGTGGTTGTAACTATTGTACATCACGTAAGTAAATGAGCGTGTGTCAAGTGTGGAAAAAAAGCCATTGAAATCAATTTGCTGCTAATTTTGAATGATGCAGTCGAGGGGTTATTTGTATTTATATCAGTCAGCAGTGCCTGTGCTTTTCCCCTCTCGTGCATGAATACAGATGTATTGTTTAGAGGCAACAGAGGTCAAGCATTATGTGCATGTTGGGATTTTGTTGTGTATTGTGATTTTGTTGCCCTCGGGGAGAGAACGCCTTTATAGGCTATGAGTACACATTAATTTCTGTCTCAAACCATTCGCATGAAGAGGCGTGCGTATCATTCAGGGGCCATCGATTGGAGCCTTTCAATTGGCACTTAAATGAAAACTTGCAATGTTTATGAATAACCCATCTGCAAATTGATGGTCTGCCAAAATGATTAATAGGCCGGGGATTGATTGCCTGTTGTATAAAACAATTAGTCTAGCATTACTCTCAACAGGTTTCTCACCAGAACAGACACTCAATATTTATCAACATGCCACAGCGGGACCCCTTCTGAGTGGTTCTCTTGAGATAAGGAGTACATACCCACTTGATGTAGTTTTACTCCATCTTCTAATACCCCATCTGCATCAATATACACTGTCCCCAATGGATCGCTCCCCCCCCCCCCCGTTGACGAGCCTTTTGGGAGAGAGTGGAGCTGAATTGCTCGCTTGTTTACTCTCAAGTTTTTCTGGTTCCTCTTCTCAAGAGACCGGTGTGTTTTTGCGAGTGTCTGATGCCGATTTCGAAGACAGGCTTGAATAGGCTTACACAACCCGTGCCGAGATTTAGATGCGACTGTTTGGAGACATGAGGGTATGGTGGCAGACTTTTTCGTCAAGATTCCACCTAACCTTTTTCTGATCTCCACTACATGAATCCTACATGCCACAGGCTTGAAGCGGGAAGAAAGATACAGTCTTATCTCTAGAGCTATTCACTGAGCCTATTCAGTTCCCTGTAATCTTCTTTTGGCATCAGTACCTTGCGTTACCATCGCTCAGAGGGCACTGGCTACACCTCTCGCGGTTGTATAAGATCCCATTGCCAATATTTACACAAGCTCAGAGATGTGTGTCACGGTGCTCTGCGATATGGCGAAACGGCGTGTTGTGACGTACAGGCCTCAGGAAACATCCTGCTGGATGTCCTTTATCTTTCATCAGTAACATGGGTTTAATTGTTTAAGTGTCTACTGTTTTGACTTCAGCTGGGTCTTGACACAGGAATGTAATCTTTACAGTAGTCAAACGGATTTTACAGGAGACATTTAGGTTGAGTTTCCTGTTTTTTTGTAGTGTATCACATGTCATGGCTTCTGGATTCGCTAATCCTGGAGATTTTAAGATACTAGGCCATGGGGTTGGGATTCGAGTGCCACGTTACTCTTACACCATGACTTAAGTTACACTTTTCTCATGAATAGTTTTGGAAAGTTTGATTGCCACCTTTTAAAGCCAGTATGTGAGAAGTGGAAATAAAGTTTTTTTTGTGTGATGAGCTAAGAATATGTTTAAAAAGGGCTGTGTAATTAATCATGGTTGATTTTCAATTTCGGCTTCCAACAATCATGAAATGTTGCATTTCATTGTATTATTTATTAACATGTTTCTATTAATTTCTTGTAATTAAATAATTAACCATTTTGGGCAAAGTAATCATGATTATAATTTTTGTCATAGTTAAACTTGCTTATAACTACAGATGTCCAGTGGAGATGAAAGGTAAGCAAGGATAAAAAAAATTAAATGTCATATTATGACCTAGATATTAATGTAATATTATATTGCCAGGTCCCTGCTGGATCCCTCCGCTCTTGGAAATCTGACCACACTGCTTTATATGTTGTTTTATTTGCTTGGTTAGTTTATTGTGCGTTTCTGCGTAAATAAACTTATTGAGTGCCAGAATGTATTAAACAAACGGGCATTTTATTTGACTTTATAAAGGAGTGATTTTAGATTGATTTGAGGGTCCTTGTGTTCATATCCCGACACTGCCAAAAGCTGCTTTATATTTGGCACCATGTATTTGTCCTCTATAATCGCATGCCTAATAACTCGCCGGCTCCCTGGGTTTGTAACCACCTGTCTAGTTTGACACTCGATATTCAAACGCTAATGAAAACACATGCCAAATGTTTTATTTTCCAAACTGCACTCTTTCTATGCCTCTCATGTGTCTCGTATTCAACATAACAGTCTACCGGTGTTATAAATCTTGTTGTGTATGTATAAAGAATGATTTAAAGCCCAGTGCTATTAAACCATTCACCGCCCTTCAAGTGTTTAGCTACAGAAGATCTGTTTTATCCTGTCAAACATCTAGACTTTGTAAACTGTACCACTACACCAGCTACTTTGATGTTAGAGGGCTTTAAAGAAAAGTTGCTTTGATGCGTGTTGAATTCAAAGCAATAAATAATACTTTTCTGTCATCTTTTTCTAGCCACGTGCTGACCCGATACCCATATGCAGCTTCTGTTTGGGCACAAAGGAATCCAATCGAGACAAGAGACCAGAGGAGCTGCTGTCCTGTGCTGACTGTGGGAGCAGTGGTAAGTAACCGTGTTTGAACTCTCAGCCCCACTCATGCCCATATATAGCCAGTGCATCTTCTCAATGTCTGTGCCAACTGGCCGACAGCGAGTTATTGTCTAGCTCCAAATGTTTTGGTGGTTATTGAAGTGTGACTCAGACTACATAACTAAGTGTTTAGCTGAAACCAGAGACTATGTTTGGATAACTGCTCAGAATGAAGCAAGTGATGCAATATTGTAAGTTGAAAGGATGAGCACAGGATTACTTAATTCTGTTTAGTGTACTAGGCGTTAACTGTTGTGTACGTGCTTCTTTTCATATTCTAATTGCACAAATGGACATATGGAGACAGATAGTTCAGTAGTGCAATATATTTCTCAAATCATAGACTGTGTAGGTCATTTACATCGCATGATTAAGTCAGAAACGGAAAGAGTCAAATAAATGTGATGTTTAGATTTCCATATGTCCACACATGTATAAAGAAGGAAGACTGTCATAGATTAATACAATCCAAATGTTTATCAAACTTTACGATAAAAGTGTGTTTTCAATACAAGTTTAAATTTTAAAGCATTATGCATTATAATTTTTTAAAAAACCGTAACAGAGGCGGAGCTTGATGATACTGTGATGAGGAATACAAAAATTGTGACGGTTTTTGTTTGGGCCGTCACTGCTGGGACTCGCAAATCATGTTCAAGAATGAGTCAAAAACATTTACAAAATTAACAAAAAACTTAAGTGTTTGTGAAATGTAGATCAATTAATCTCCAAATGATTAGGGTTTCATTGAGTATGCATCTGCAGCATGAAGACTGTTTAAGCAAATGTTGGTGATATTTGCGTCTTGTTTTGGAATATTGTTCTGGGAATACTGCTTCATTGTTAGTTTCCCCCTAAGGCTTTTCAATTGCAGAATGTTCTGAAATGTTTGGATGCTTGGAACCTAGAGTGATTTTTAAGCTATAAAAATAGTTTAATGTATAAAGGTAATGGCGGAATGGCTTTCCAGAATCACTGATGGATTCTGCTGAAAGGTGTAACGTTTCTAAGCCATTGTTTTTTTCCCTACCGCTTCACATCCTCTTGCTTGTTTCTTTTTCTGATTTATTTATTTCTTTTCTCCTCCTCCAGACAGAATTGCCATGTTCATGTTAAATTACCTGCTCTTATGGTGTAATTTGTTTTGAACAGTGATTTCAAAATGCAATGAGGAATTGTTCTCCAGGTGACATTTTTATGGCTGAGTTTGACTTAACAACGCAGAGGTGGATTTCATTAAGTGTTGGTGAAAGTATAGAAATGTGCCTTCTACTGTAAACCGCAGCTGGTTGGCAGCCCTAAGGGACAGGAGTGCATGCTTTTACATGACTATAACGGATAGAGTGCCATTACAGTGAACGTTCGTACCGTTTCTGCCTCGTTAACATCAAATTAGCTTTAATTAGCTGCGCACAAGTGTTTGATAATACAGTGCTTTTAGACACAGATTTCGGAAAGTCTTCGCACATAGCTCTTCGCATTGTTGATGCCACATGTAAATATTTAACTGATCTGCAGTCGGGGAATCTTTGGTTTGTTTCGTTTTGATGTGCCGGAGAATGTTCTCTCTCCGCTTGATTAAGTCTCTGTTAACATTTATCCTGTAATGTTTCAGCGAGAGCCTTTGTGTTTCCTGCCAAAGTTAAAGGATTAGGTAATGTCGCTCTTTTAATTGAGCGTGCTCTAAAGACTCTCTCTCTTTCTTTTTTTTATTCCAACGTTTCAACTCAAAGGCCATCCATCATGTCTGAAGTTCTCGGCTGATTTGACTGCAAATGTCAAGGCTCTGCGATGGCAATGCATCGAATGCAAAACATGCAGTTCCTGTCAGATTCAGGGGAAGAATGCTGTAAGTTCTTTTCTTTTCAAATTGATGGCCTTGGCCCAGTTCCTGCTGTGTGCCACTTTGACATGCTTTATATTGTCAGAATTGTTCTGCTTGTGTTCTGACAGTTTCGCCACTGAATGTTGTTTGCTGGTGTTGCATGGTTATAGTCTGGATTGAGTCTTGAGGGTTTTTTGTGTGTCTTGACATCTTTGTGTGTTTGTGTGGATTCTCCAGGATGAGATGCTCTTCTGTGACTCCTGTGACAGGGGTTTTCATATGGAGTGTTGTGACCCACCGCTCTCCAGAATGCCAAAAGGTATGTTCTGACTTTTAGTGTCTTTCTGTGGACTTTCCATTCTCGGGCCGAAACTCTTTAATTGTGCCATTACATAAAGTGTTCTGGTTACATAATTGTAAGATTGTGTGTGTCTCTGGTCTCTCTCTCTGGTCTCTGTCTCTCTCTCTCTGTCTCTCTCTCTCTGGTCTCTCTCTCTCTCTGGTCTCTCTCTCTCTCTGGTCTCTCTCTCTCTCTCTCTGGTCTCTCTCTCTCTCTCTCTCTGGTCTCTCTCTCTCTCTCTCTCTCTCTCTCTCTCTCTCTCTCTCTCTCTCTCTCTCTCTCTCTCTCTCTCTCTCTCTCTCTCTCTCTCTCTCTCTCTCTCTCTCTCTCTCTCTCTCTCTCTCTCTCTCTCTCTCTCTCTCTCTCTCTCTCTCTCTCTCTCTCTCTCTGGTCTCTCTCTCTCTCTCTCTCGTTAATGACTTTGCCTCTGGCTTGCAAATGACTGTGCTTGTCCTTTTCTGTTAATGGCAGTTTGTCTGAAATGGGCATGTAAGTGCCAAGATAAAGAGGGAGCAGCAACATAAAGGGTTTCAATAGAGCAGATCGGGTTCATTTTACTTAATTTTACAACAACCTTTAGTTCTGGGTGTCTATTACTACTGTAAGGATGTGATGTGGGATGTTTTATCATTATTCTAAAGAAAACATGCCTAAAAAAATTATGAAGGCAGTCACAGTGTGGAGTTCTACAAAAAATATATTTAAAAAAACTAGGTTAAGACCCGTTGTGAGATAAACTAATGGTCAGATTATGTGTTTGGACATGGATGATGTTTGACTTTTCATAAAAAGTTCACAAATTCAAGTGCACAAAAATATATAAATGCAGTTTTTGTGTTGTTTGGTGTTATGTTCAGTTTGATAATGCTATTTTCACACAAATTTTTCTATTTTATATGAAAGAGAATGCTAAAATATTCAAGCAGAAAAGCATTCAGCTGTCATATATATTAGGGTTATCATTCAGTCTGTGTTTATTTTATCCACTATAAGAGATGAGTAGACTTAAGGCCATGTCAGAAAATAAACCCACACAACTATAAAGCCTATTCTCCTCTATTTCCTTGTTTGACAGATACCTGTAGACAGCTTGTTTTTCTTTTGCTCTATTCTTTTTCTTCTGTAGCAAGTGAAAATGAAGGGAGAGACACAGCGGGTCATCCCTGCTCAGCACTATAAAGGAATATTTGAAATGTGTCACATCTGCAGACATGATGAGCCATCTTTGAAATACTTCTCTTTTTGTTTCCCCCTCTCTCTCATTTTTTGCGCTTCCCTGGACCTCCCCCAGGAATGTGGATCTGCCAAGTATGCAGGCCAAAGGAGCAGGAGGAAAAACGGTTGCTACACAAGGCGGCAGCCCAGATCAAAAGGCGATATGCAAAACCAGGAAGGCCAAGAAAAAATCTTACACATCCAACAATGTACGAAAACTCATTTCATCCAAGCTGTTTTTTTAATCTTGTTGGTAATGCTGATGGCTAAAGGTTTTAGGTCTCATAACAGTATGTTACCTTTAACTGTGTAAATGCTCTTTTCGATGACCTTGCCTGATATTTTTTCTTTGCAACCTTGACAGTTTTTTAACGCCTTGAGAGCTTGTGTAGGTTTTTGCACCCTTTCACCTAAGAGGTATAAAATTAGCATGGTTCTGCTGTGTACTTTTAGCTTAGGGCATTCTACTTTTAAAATGCGATCATGTAGTAAAGCTCAGACGGTATGCTGTCATTTGTACCGGGTGAGTCTGGGTCAGTAAACTTTTAAATGACCACGACTTCAGAGATTATATCCCTCCTAAGGGCACGTTAGGCACAGAGAGACACGGTGGAACATGTCATTGAAGCTGTGAAATCAGAATCTCAAATCAAAGCTTTTCATTTGGCATTCACTTAGTCACACTGGAGATGTTTACATTCTTTTGTGCACCTTGTAATAAATACACACTTTCTTCTTCCGCAGGTCTGGTCAGGGTGGTCCAGGATCGCTCATCGAGCTGTCTAAAGACCGGCATGGTAGGGGTTCCATAAGCACTTTCTGTACCCCACCCTCATCAAGCACCTTTATTCCCACCACAGAAGGCAGAAGTTTCACTGATCCCCTCACATCCACACCCACTTTCACCACGTTGCTCCCAATCAACAAGAAAACCAAAGGTCTCATTGACGGGCTTTCCAAATTTTTCACACCATCACCCCTGGGTCGGCGGTTGCGCTGCGAGGCGTTGGGCTCCTCAGAGCAGCACAGGCCGAGGAAACGAGGCTATCGGAGACGTCGTTGTGAGCCCCATTCCAGCTCAGCAATGCCAGGTGTGAGGTTAAACGCCCCGTCTAGTGTTCTCCTTACACCCTCCCCTTCCCAAGGACACAGCCCAATCTCCCTGAACCTGGCCCACTCATCCTCGCCCTGCTCCGCCCATTCCCCTCACAGCTCCTCCTCTCAGTCTAGCGGCCCCTCCTTAAGCAGCCTCCCAGGCAACAACCAGCTAAAGGGACTCTTTGATGGACTGTCTCACATCTTTACCACTCAGGGACAGTCCCGGCAAAAGGGACTACCCAACTACGCGCCACCCAAACGTGCACGGCGCACCCAGGAAACTTCCACCTTGCCCAATACATCCTTACAGATTCAAGGAAAGAAGCCCATTAGGGGTTTTGGTAGTAAACTAGCATCCCTGTCAAGTTCTGCTTTGGGATGGCCGCCCAAGCGGGGCAGGCCGTTTAAATCAGCGCTCCATTTCAAACGAACTCCCTTCTTGAGAAAGCACAAGCTGCTAGGCAGGTTTAGGTTTAAGGCCTCCCCGCAAAGGGAGATCACCACACCAGGGAAGGGCAGATTGGCAGACGGAAGAATTAAACCAGATCCAAACCATGGTAAGCACAGGGACCTGAACCGCCAACCAGCTCTTTCATCTTAAACCTTTTTAGTCATCTTCCTCATTTTTGAGAAGCGAAATAACATGGATTTTTCTTTCAACTAACACTGCATCTCTGCATTTTTTCTTTTTAACCTTTCCTCGATTACTTCTAAATCCACATCAAGCATTTTTTTCTGCTCAAGTCCTCATGCTGTTCACACCTGCCTCTCAAACCAAAGTTATTAATGCTTTTTCCATTTTGTAACAAGCACTTTAACGTAAAGTGTTTGCATTTCATATGACCCTTGCTCCTGGTTTGGTTTCCTCTCAACCTCTGCACAAATCAGTATTTGTTTAAAGGTCACCGTTGCCTAGTAACAAACTGTGATGTGTTGTTAGAGGTTTGAGGTTAGTGTGTTGGCCAGCAATGTTGATACGAGCCTCTCCTATCAGCTGTCCTTTCATGACTAATGATTTGCATGCTAGCAGTGTTTTTGAATGCCATGTCAAGTTACTGCTCACTAATAGTTTTTAAACGCTGATTTTTCTTGTGCTTTTCTTATAAATTTGCGTACTTGAATATCTAAAGTTTTGTTCTGTGAACTCTCGCAGCTTTTAATGCCGAGAGGTGTTCAAGAAGAGAGGAGGCTTTAATCAACGATCACGTGGCTGAAGAAGATGTAAAATTGTTTAGACACATCAAGGAGCTTACAGCAAAGGTTAGGAGGATGTTACAACACACTCATGGACACTTGTATGTTTGGAAAAACTCTCTTAACTTACATTTATGCATTTGGCAGACCCTTTGACCAAAGTGGCTTGCATTACATTATATAATATATTTGTTGCTTAATATTTGCAATCCCTCAGATTGAACCAATGACCTTGACATTGTTATTGCCATGCTCGGAGCTATAGTGTTAACTGCATGTATTGTCATCCCAAATATATACAAATGTTGGTTGGTTAAATGTTCTTTGTTGCCATGTTTTAAACAGAAATCCGTTGGCGATCAAGGACAATCCCCTCCTCTAATTGAGTTTGGGAAATATGAAATACAAACCTGGTATAGCTCACCATACCCTCCAGAATACGCAAGGTAGGTCTGATTTGATGAACCTATTTTTACATTATTGGCTGCATGTAGCCTAAAGTAAATGTTAATTCAGAGATCCTGTCGTAACGTATCACACATTCTTCATGTTTTAATTAATTGCTGTCCGCTTTCTCAGATTACATAAGCTTTATCTCTGCGAGTTCTGCTTAAAGTACATGAAAAGCCAGGACATTCTGCAGAGGCATTCAAAGAAATGTGGGTGGTTTCACCCTCCGGCTAATGAGATCTACAGAAAGGATAACCTCTCAGTGTTTGAGGTCAGTAGCGTCTTTTGAATCTTCATGCACGACTTCATCCGCATCCTAATTTCATCTAATCTGCATTTGCAATGAGTTCAAGAGGGTCATGTCCAAGGATCAAAGTCTGAAACGCCAAGCTTGTTGAAAGACACATCTTAACAGCATGAATGAGAGCCAGGCTTGAATGAATTAAATTGAGACCGTTCTTCAGGGGTTTAGTATCTTGTGTAGTTATGTTTGGGGAATGCTGATTCATTGGGATCCATCTGAATATCATATAAAAACAACCTGTGCCTTCTAAGAAAATAAATTTTTATTTTGTACATAATTTCATAGTCAGCTACCAAAAGTTCCTGACAATATTTCAATGAACTGCCTTAAAATCTTGTTTTTTTGTTTCTGATTTGTTAAGGTCGATGGAAATATCAGCAAAATTTTCTGCCAAAACCTCTGCTTGCTTGCAAAACTCTTCCTGGATCATAAGACACTGTATTATGACGTGGAGCCTTTCCTCTTCTATGTTCTTACACAGAATGATGAGAAGGGTTGTCATCTTGTTGGATACTTCTCAAAGGTATTTTGATTTAATATATTATAATATTATACTTATAATAGTGGATTTTTTTATATAAACAGCGGCTCTGAATTGTCATATAACAATAGAATGCATTGAACGGCGGTGTAAACTTTTCTGCAATGTGTCACAGAACGAAAGGCTTTGTTTGCTTGTGTTTGGTTCAGTTAAGGACATCTGCAGGTGCACTGAATTGCACACATTGGCTGACACACACTATCTATTTCTCTCCCTCAGGAAAAGCTTTGCCAGCAGAAATACAATGTCTCCTGCATAATGATCATGCCACAGTACCAAAGGCAAGGATTTGGGAGGTTCCTTATTGATTTCAGTAAGTTATTCATTAACTGCTCTGAATGTTTTAAGATATGAACATGAGATTCTTTGCGAACAGATAATGTCTTTTGAATCAACAGAAAAGAGAGGATCTGTTTTAAACTAGGCAATCATTATGAAATGAAAATATGTCTTGGGGTGCCTGTCGCACTGTACTCTGTTATCAATAACATGCTCTTTATATAAAATGAATGAAATCATTTGTTTACTGGTGAATGTTTTGTTTTCAATTACGTTTGGATAGAATCAGCAGAACTCCGATATTTGATTTGAAATGCAGAAGAATTGGTTTTATACTAAAGACAATCTGAGAATTTGATCACATTGTTCTGTTTTTAGCAAAGAATAATCAGAGACAAGGGCAGTCTTTTTCTTTCATTTTTGATTGTTGTATCATTATGTGCACTTTGTTGTGCGAATGATCTTTTCATGTCCTGTTTACACACTTGTATTACTACCTGACACTGTTGATGTAAATTGAGTACAAATACCATATCCAAATCTTAGTGTTTCTAAACATCTGTGTTCATCCGCAAATAATCTTGTCAGGTCCTGTTTACACACTCTTATTACCATCTTCCTGACATGGTTGATGTAAATTGGGAGAATCTTTGGATATGATATTTAAACTTGGTGTTTCTTAACATCTGCATTCATCCATTTAAAATTGATGAAGCTTAATCACAGCCCCACAAATAAAACAGTTTCTTCATTTTCTTTCATGTTTTATCACCATGACAGGAAATGACCAGACAATAATTTAAATTCAATGCAAATTCGTGTACGTATTTAAATGAATATTTTTGACTTTCACATTTATGACTATGGTAATTTGTAACTATTGGTTTTATATTGTTTTTATTACTTTTCAATGTAGTATGTTTGTAAACCACTTATTTGTGGACAATTGCTATAAAACATTTATGTAATGGAAGAGTTAATAATAGTTCTTTAAATCAATAAATATCTTTTAAAGAAACCATTAGTGTTGGGCTAAGCAAAACTTTGCGTCTTTTTATTCGTTAAAATAGCATTCATTTCTAGCCTGCGTAATTTCCCCCTAGACTTTAAAAATAGGCTGATCATATTGCAGACGTCTTCCCAAATTGTGATTGAGCCATTTTCTATTTTCTCCGAGTTACACTCAACCCTAATCTGACAGCACTCATAAACAAATTGTTGTATCATAATCTCTCTTTCTGTTTTCCTTTCAGGTTACTTACTTTCCAGACTGGAGGGCAAGGCCGGCTCCCCTGAGAAGCCTTTATCTGATCTGGGTCGTCTGTCCTACTTGGCTTATTGGAAAAGTGTCATACTGGAGTACCTGCACAACCACCCAGATAAGAGCGTGAGCATCAGGGGAATAAGCCGGGCCACAGGCATGTGTCCACATGACATCGCTACCACACTTCAGCAGCTCAACATGATTGATTTCCAGGATGGCAGGTGGGTTTGGCTGTGGTGGTATCTGTCAATCTGATGATTTACTCACAAGGTTTTTTTGAAGTAAATCAACTCCGGAGATGTGAGAAAAGCATGAAGGCAGTTCATGTGTGAATTTACGTGTGCATCAGTGTTGTATTACGGTTACTCATCATTTAGAATGACGTGGAGCTCTTGTATCCTAATTGCACGCTTGTAATTGCAGGTCTAGTTAAAGTTAAACATTTTGCAGTAGAACTTTATTGGACAAAAGGTTCTGTTCTGGATACACAGCTATGTAGTTTGTTCTGTTGGACAACCAGTCAGTAATTTATACTAATTGTGGTCTCATATACTATTTATTTTATGAAGTGGTCTATTGAGGGTTTAAGTACGCAAAAAGGGTAACACATAAGTACAACAGATGTTATTCAGTGTTTCTCTTATACATTCAGTAGACTGATCCCAATGGATTAAAGGGATAATTCACCCAGAAATAACTTATTTAAATGTACTCAACCTCCTACATTACATCATACTTCTTCTGCAGAACCCAGAAAAATATATTTTTAAGTGTGTTGGAATAAAACAAATGTATGTCCCTATTGATATGCATACAATAGATAATGGGGAGCAGTGGATTTTGGTAACAAACATTCTCCAAAAGTTTTTTGGTTTTTTTTGCAAAAGAAAGTCATACAGGTTTGAAAAAAACAGAGGATGAGTAGATAATAACTGTTTACACTTTGGGTGAAATATCACTTTAAATGGTTGTAAATAGCTGCTTATACTGTTTTTGTGTACTGCCAGCAGAGATGACACAAGAGTATAGTTTCCTTTTTTACAAAATCATTAATCTCAATACTTACTGTTCAGGCTGTGTAGGAAACACTGATATGCATTAAGAGTGCGAATCTCAAGGCAAATCACAATGTGTTAGATTTTGATTCAGAGGGCTGCGATCGCTTCTAAAACAATTATTTTATTTACCTATACTGTTTTCCTTTTTCTTGCTGTGTGACTATTAATGATTTAATATTGACTTTTATAATTTAAGGTGTTTGAAATAACACAAATAGATTACAGAGATTTTACTTCAAATGTCCTTTAGTAAAACTAAAGGAAGTGATTTAGTTGGACAACTGCAAGGTTAAGACACATATGCCAGCATTGTACAGAACCAGCTTGAAAAAATTTACAATCCTCAGTGCCCTAAATCAGCATACAGATTGCAGTAAATTAATTAACTTCAACAGGTCATAACTAAAATAACAGACATTAAGGGCACATCATCCTGTAATATGTATTGAGCTAAACAATCCCACAGAAAAATTTATTTTATTGTATCAATATCAGCTTACATGTAAAAATATCAAACTTGTTCCCAAAATATTTTACTTCCTTAATCCAACTTGTATGGGTCTTGTCGAAGCCATTTTTACCTTTATCGAACCCCATATAGAAATCCACATTAGCTTTTAATGTATGCAGAGCCATTCAGCGTCTGTTTTATGTGTGCAACAAATTGTCAGGGTACTACAGGGTCCACTCCACCCTTTTTGTTCTTGCAAAATTTGACTTTTAGAAAATCATTTTTGATGATTAATGAATCCATTCAGGATCGTTCTTGTCTGGGTGGCAATGCATTTGTTTTTTCCGCACTCCTAATATGCATGTGTGCACATGTAGATACTCAGCATTGTTTAGGATCTATGCTCTGTTGTTTAGAATACCACTTTTACATTCTTTTATCCGTGCACGTCTTCAAGGTATGTGGTCGTGCGGAAACATCAGCTCATCCTGGACCATATGGAAAGACTTGGAGTGAGGCAACGACTTCATGAGGTTGACCCTGACAGTCTATGCTGGACTCCTGCTTTGGTCTGCAGAAGCCCATCAGAGGAGCTTCAGGCTATTGTGGCAAAGGTAACCACTGGCTCTATTCATAATTTGAGTTGAATTGCTTAAAACTGCTTGTGAACCCAGTTTTACTTTTGATATTTACCTGTTCAAGTACAAGTGTTCAAATAAAGAGACCCTGAAAAACAAACGCTTTTTATTAGAAGAAATAACCAACCAGGATTTTTTTTGTTTCCAAGCATTTGCAGATACTGTATCGAAATTCTACTTGGTGACAGTCCAGTTTTCATTTACATTCATCTCACATTAAAGTACTTTGTTTGCATTGTTAACCTTTTGGAACAGATATTACTGCAGACACAATGTACATTTCGTGAATGCCCCTCTTTTTTTTCCTAATACCTGACCCACTTTGCATAATGTTATACTCAAACACGATTGATAACCTAAATACTGTTCTGGTTTTTAAAACGCTGACTGAAATGAAAACTGAAGCATTGGTGGATCATGCAAGACGCTTATTCCTTCCCCTGCGTTATTAGCTCTGAAATGACACTTGCTTTAAAGCGAGCTAAATTTATCTCATCATTTCCTGTTCTGGAGTTCAGGTTGAGTTCATCCATATAACTGAAAGCACTTCATACAGCATCCCAGCTTCCTGAGTGACCTAAATCAAAGCCCTGTATTATTAATGCCTCTGAATGTCCCGTGAAATGTAATCTTCCACAGCCGCTTAAAAATAAATGTTGCTGAGATCAACAGCTAATCAGGAGACAATCTCTGCACTGCCGGGTGTTGTTAAAGCTTAGAGAGATGTTATTTGTCTGCTCGGCTTTAGCTGGTACAGATCGGCTCATATTTGTGCTTGTGTGGACCCACAGGTGGGAGAACGAGCAGACAGCAGTATGTCATCCCGGAGCTCCGCCACAGGGATGGGGTACAACAGCAGACCTCCTTTAACCAAGTGCAAAAACTTCAGCAGGAGATATTTAGGTCCGATGTTTGCACACAGTGCTGGGAAAGATTTCGAAGTGAGCGAGGAGAGCAGCAGTGAGGAGGACGACGACGATGGCGACGATGATGAGGACAACGACGATGACGATGATGATGTCAATTCAATCAAGTCTCAGTCTGGACAAGGCTCTAAGAGAAAGGTAAAGACTAGAATGATTAGTTTATTCACTGATGTGGTTTCTACTGGGAGAGAAGCTTTTCTCTTGTTGTTTTAATTGTGTCTTTAGTTCAAATTGAACACACTTTGAACACACGTTTTGGCAGTTGTGCTGAATTTCAATGAGCGATTGGAAAGTTTGCATAATGCACATATCAATCCCAACATGGATGCACATGAACACTATTTAGTTTTTGTATCTCAGCAATATAAATGGAAAAAGATGATTACAGTAATCCATTGCATCTATCTTTTTCTCTATTGCGTATGTCAAGCTGTCATTGCCAAAAAAAAGTGCCATCACTGTTTAGTTCAGATTTTATGTAAATCTCTCACCACCTGAATTCCTCTGTTGTAAATGCCGTTGTGTTCAGCTGTAGTCCATATGTGACCAGTCACTATTAAGAATCGGGTGGAAAAACAAGTTCCCGTTTTACAGAGATTTCCATCATTCTTTTAACCCATAAGTAATTATTTGTATGATTTGTGTGGGAAATATTAGCTCTCCATCGCCACGTAATGCCGCACATTTATTTGCATTGGGATCCTGCTATCCCAGAATGCCTGGGGGAGAGTATGTTGTGAGGAACTTGTGGTCGGCTTGATTTCGCGCACACTCATTTGGGGTTTTGGGCAGGCTAAGCTTTCCAAATGAATGGCCTGTGGTGCAGCACTGTGGTCTAAATGATGGGCTTTTGCATTTAGATCATGAAGCAACCCATTCACATTGCAGCCACATTTCCCTATGTTTAGCATCGCCCTTGACTGTATCTGTCTCCTACAAAGCTCTGCTTTTTGGATTAGAGGGCACCAGGGACAATTTGACAAAAAAAGTGCCCTGCTCTTGCCATGAGAGTTGTTAAGCCTTACAGGCTTTGACATCTCCCAGTATTTATTCTATTCAAAAGCATTGGTTGTTTTCAAACATACAAAATGCGTGCAAGTAAATGTTCTTTGTGTCAAAGTCAATGTATTTGCTTGTTTTTTTCAGCGGTCACCCACTCTGAGACGGAAGAGAGGCCGAAGGAGAATAAGGATCAACAGCAGTGTTACCACTGAGACCATCTCGGAAAGAACAGAGGTGTTGGATGAGCCCTTTGACAACTCTGATATAGAAAGCCCTCTGGCACAATCCAGCAGGAGAGGCGGCAGTGAAGACGAGGAGGAGCAGAAGAGCCAGAGGGTAGCCGTGCGGCGGCCTGGTAGACCAAGGAGACGTGAAGATGACAATCACTCAAATCAGTGTAAAGGAAGGATTGTGGAAGGTAAAACACTGGAAGTTTATTATTAATAAAATAACACTAAAAGTGACTTGTTGTTTTTGTATTTGTGATCACACAAAACTAAGTTACAGTTATTCTTAAGATGTTAATATGAACGCTAGGAGACCATACCCTTCCTTACACATGTAATGTTGTGGTATAAATGGAAAATGTTTTTTTTATTGAAATATTCCAGATTTGCATTTCAATGTTTGCATTTATTTTGCATTTTAATGCCGCTTTTGACACAAAGATTGTTTTTCATGTTAGATGAGAATGGAACATTATAGCATAAATTTACACTATAAGTGTTATACACATAAATTGGCAAATCTAATAATTACACATTCAGTCTACTTAGTTTCTTTCCTTAATGTGGAACTGAATTCATTAACATCTGAAAAATTCAATCTCAATTTAAATGTTTTAAGTCTGTGAATCCTGTGTAATTATAATGCTCAGTTTTTTTTAATACTTAAAATAATTGAATCCTCTTTTTCTATTTGTTTCTGTAACAGTAAAAAAGGACAATCCCCGTACAGCAAAACGAAAGAAAGGCTGGCCCAAAGGTGTCAAGCGTGGACCACCCAAATGGAGACTGAAGGAGCGCAAAATAGGCTTCAAGCTCAACCTCTACACGCCTCCTGAGACGCCGGCAGTCACGGCGGAGCAGGAGCCAGAAGAGGAGCCAGTTGCAAGCCCTGCCTCATTCACAGAACCATCCGAGTCCTTCAGACACCCCAGACTGGTGGACCCAGAGCTGGACGCATGTGTTTCAGAGGCCCACAGTCCTGAACATTCTAAGTCTCACAAGGTGAACGTGGATGAATCCAAGTCTGACGTCGTGGAAAATTCTCCTTGCACTGATGAAACGAATGAGATGTCATCAGGTCCAATGGACTTTGAGGAGTCAACACAGAATCCAGACGAAGTTGAGGACCTGAAGCCAGAGGAAGAAGGGGAGAGCGGGGTTGGTAAAGGCACTGGTGAACGAGAAGAGGAAGAGGATGAGGACGAAGAACCAGAACCAACTCACGTGGATGATCACGATGCAGATGATGAGGATGACAGCCATGAACAGAGGTCGGAGGACCCAGTGTTACTTCCGGAAAGAGTCCCTACTGAACACTTGGAGCAAGTAGCAAGTCCTGCTAGTAATAGTAATACAAATGCCGAACTGCAGCCAAGCGCAACAGATACACCTCTTCCTTGCGCAGCAGAACACACATCTCAAAGTGCTCTCGACCACTTAGACTTGCAACAGGGTGGCAGTGTGGAGTCCGATCATCCTCCAGACTCGGAAACGGAGGAGGAGGAGGACAACAGTCAGAAGCCTGATGAAAAGCATATGGGCCCGTTGACCCCTGCAATAAAAGAGGATCATAACCTTTGCCCTGAGCTTGACATGGAGACAGCCCAGGCGGTTCAGTCCCTAACTCAAGAGTCTGAACAGGAGAGACACTTTCAAGAATGCGTGGAGACTCAAGAGGCCTGCCACAGCCTCCAGAGGTACGTGCACATCGAGCAAAGTCCTCAGATGACCCCAGTGGATGACTGCCAACAGTCGGATCACAGCAGCCCTCTGTCGTCTGTCCATTCACACCCAAGCCAGTCTGTGAGATCAGTCAACAGCCCAGCCGTGTCTATTTTGGAAAGCGGCTACACACAGATCAGCCCTGATCAGGGTACTGCCGTATCCGTGCATTCGCTTCATAACAATATGGAGACCAGCCCCATAATGGATGTGCCATCAGTGTCCGACCACTCGCAGCAGGTTGTGGACAGTGGATTCAGTGACCTAGGCAGCATAGAGAGCACCACTGAGAATTACGAAAATCCAAGCAGTTACGATTCCACGCTGGGCAACAGCATTTGTGGCACGGGTACTGGAGCAGGCGCCTCCTCCCAGAGCAGCTGTTCCTATGGCAACCTCTCCTCCGGTGGCAGCCACAGTCAGAGCAGCTGTGCTGTGTCTCAGCAGATGGCCGGTCCTGTGGTGAACAATACCGGTGCTTGCAGCATGCTCCAGCAAACCAGCATGAGCTCCCCTCAGGGATGCAGCGTAAAGTCTCCACAAGGTTGTGTGCCCGAGAGGCAGCCCAGTCATCCGCACGGGCATGCACACGCGCATGGACATGGGCACGGGCACGGGCATAGCCACGGTCATCACCACAATCATCATCAACACCATGCGCATCATCAACATCACCAACATCCTCAACATCAGTACCAGCAACCTCTATCGCACTGTTCCATGTCCGCCAGCTTCGCTCCACCCATGCAACTGCCTGATATCCAGGAATCCAGCAACCCTTCTGCAAACCTTGGCAGCCTGTATGACCGCATGGGTCAGGCGGAGTATGGAAGTGGTCACTACGGCCAGTCCTCGGCATCCTTCAGTCTGGCTAAACTCCAACAGCTCACCAATACCCTCATGGACCATTCCCACAACTTGCCCTTCAGCCACTCGGCATCGCACTCCATCACATCCTATGCAAACAACAACGGCTCACTGTCCGCACAGCTCGGCCATCACAATACCGCATTGGTGTCACTTTCCCAACCTCCACACGCGGTCACAGGCGGAGGCCCTCAATCACAGGCTACCGCGACTCCTCCCCCTAACATGACTCCTCCTCCCATGATGCTCCAACGCAACATGGCCACGCCCAACATAAACCAGAGACTCCAAACACAGATGGCTCCCAAGAACCACCACCATCACACGGTGTCCATTCGCTCAAAATCGGCACCCTTGCCACCCCACCACCAGCAGCAGATGTACAGTAGGGGACATCAGACTGTAGCCATGCAGGCTCCCGGAAGGACACTGACAATGCCTCCCCGTATGAACATGGGAGTGAACCTCATGCCTGCTCCCGCGTATAACGTTAACTCTATGAACGTTAATATGGCACCTCTTAATGCGATGAACACTTATAGAGTGACACAGCCCATGATGAATGGGAGCTACCATGGCAATCCTACCTATATGAATCAATCTTCGCAGTACTCTATGCAGATGGGCATGATGGGTACCCAGCCTTACCCACAGCAGCCCATGCAGGCCCCTCCCCACGGCAATATGATGTATAGCCCAGCGGGTCATCATGGTTATGTGAACACTGGCATGTCCAAACAACCCTTAAACGGGCCTTATATGAGACGATAATCAGCGACCCAATGAAAGGGTCGGGATTTTAAGTCAGCTAGATGACTTTGAGGTATTTTGTTTATTCTTTTTTCCTTGTTAAAGTTTCGCTTTTATGGATCTTTCTGAAAGAACCAGCACTTGGTAAGAATGCAAAAAAAGTTTTGTTTATCAGCTAAGTTTTAGCTTTTTCCCCTATTTATGGGAAGCCTTACAGCATAAGATTTAAAAATGTAACGTTTGTGTAAGCGTTAATCTCCCGCTAACTGCATCGCAGTTTTATGGAGTTGACATTTCTTTGAGTTGGAACCTGCATTATGGAACCTTTAAATGTGCCTGCATTGTATGTTTTTGGACAAAAGAGCCTTTTTCTCAATGTACTTTTAGCAATCGCAAGGTTATATATGTAAGTCTGTACTCATGCCTTCATATTATTTAAATTATTGTAAATCTACTTTTATATTTTTTTAAATGTAAGGTTATACTTAGCATGCTATAACGTCTTTGTTAGTGACAGTGCATCAAAGTAGTACTGTACAGTGTTGTGCTTAATAGCAAACGATTTTATATTAAATGTATGGCCTTGGTTAGGTTTCCCTCTTATTGAAGGAAAAAAAGGAAAAAACTCTATTTTTGTTGATTCTGATACTGTAAAGAATTGAAACATCGTCATGTTCAGCTTGAAAGGTTCTATTGCTGATTGTGTATAATTTGTTACTTTATAACAAGTTTCTTTACCTGAGGCAGCTTTCTGTTTTTATACAATTTAAAGCAATTTCTGTCACAATAGCAAAGAACAGTAAATGTCAGTATTTGTACATGTAGAAAACTAAATCAAAGGGAAAGGGGTCAATGAAAACATTTCAAGGGGCAGAGTTGCAAAATTATTATCAAGTGTCAATTTACTCCAAAGTCAGTCTTTTATGAAATGCCTTTAAACTTACACTTTCATTCCATCTGTAGATTTTTTTTATCTTTATAAAACATCTGATTTATATTTTACTGAAATGTAGAGCAGTAGCCTTGTTGATAGACAAAACAGATGGCATGTAAAAAGGTAAATTGTATCTGTGTCTGTTTGTATAGCTTATTTTGTAGCCTTTGTACCTGTACAGAATGGCAGTTTGACGTAAGAAGGAAAATCCTGACTGTACTAATTACCAGAGCAACAGTCCTGTATTTATGAGTTACCTTTTTAGTCGGTCTCTTAAATGCTGTACATTTTAGCAGAAAATAAATTATGATGAGCCACTGACAGACCTTAAAGTGTCTACCGTCTCTGTGTTTTTACTCAGTTTTTTCTTTTGTGCTTTCTTTGAGCAAAAACATGTACCACACACATATACATTTACAAATCAGCAGTAATAACAAGAGATCAGTTGTTTTGTAGGTTCTTGCATGCCTCTATCAGTTCTGCTTTTGGGCCTCATTTGAATTCTACAGGGTTCACTTGATTGAGTTCTTGAGTGCCTGTTACTTGCCTCTTATCTAGAGATTTAACATGCCCTGTCTCTCTCTTTACTTACTTTCTGCTTTGCTGAGTGCATATTCAATAAATTGAGCTCAAGGGTAGAGAGACTCGTCGAGGTTTAAAGTAGAGATGTTCTAAGTCTCCACTCCAGGAATCAATGGACTTCAAGCTTTGGTACAAAAAAGCATTATTCTATTTTCATATAATCATATTTTTATGCAATGTTAACAGCAAAATTTACAACCGTATAAGGTGTGTAAGTACATAACATGCATTGAAGTTGATCACCCAACATGATTTAACTATACAACTGGGCTCATTTTACATATTTTATATGTATATGTATATGTATATGTATATATATGATTGATATACAGCCATTGAAATAATAAAGAGACCATGTATGTTTATTTAAAATTATTATTTTGGAATACATCTATTCATACATTTCAAACAAAAATGTGATTTTTAAGAACTCTTACACTAAGAAAATATTTATATTTATTTATAAACAATAAAATAGGAAAACGTGGATATGGGAAAAGCTATTTCTGTGGTCACCTCATTTTTGATCAGTTTTCATGTGTCTGTATATTCTGTTTATTTTTCAAATTTTTGTTTGTCACACCTGGGTTTTAAATTAGGTTAAATTCAAAAGAACTGGACTGAATTGACAATACATTTATCAAATACTATGGTATGTTCACACTACGACATTTTAAGTTTTCCGTTCCTATTGGCAAACGTAAATGTCTTTGACGTTTTAAATGTTTTAAACATTGGTGTTATAATTATATGTCAGCATGTTATGGTTTTAATCCAACTAATAAGGGATCTGTGAGATGTCAGCGCAGTTTTCTGATTTGCAAGCTTGGTTTATCCTGAAAGCAAACACTTGACTAATTATTTTCACAAGTCATGTCATGTCAGTGTCTTAAAGCATCATTACTGTAAGAGCCTGTAAGCATGCATGACCGCACTGATATGACAGTTAAGATACACTGTCAAAACAGATGTCAGTTCTCCTTATGCGTATACAAATAAAACCTATAGTTTGTTAATCTTTGCTTAAGTCGGAGGGACTTTACTCATTCAAATTAAAATCAAGATCAGGCCTGCCTGTACAATTCCTACTTTCTTCATAAAGTTCCAAAATAATTTCCCCCAAAAGGTTCTTATCTAAGGATTAGCCTAACTGTCTGGGTTGTTCCAGTCAAACGCTGAGGGGCTGCTTGGCCTAGAATAGGCAGACACATTTGAAATGATATTTTTAGGCTATCGATCTTTGAGTCCTGACCTTAGTAACACGGTGCAGAGGCTGATAAGGGAGTGGTGTATGTGCCACATGCAGTAGTACACTGAATCTCACTCCAGCTTGTTATCACGGTGTCCCACAGGTCCTGATATTCTTTCCCTGTAGCATAACATTACTGATATCCTGCTGCTGTCACTGTAACTGAATAAGGCCATGTTAAAGGAATGTGTCGCAGAATAAATCTTCACACGTAGCCTCTAAATAGGCGGAAGGAGCTGTTCGCCCTAAATGAAAATACATTTACTTTTGACCTGTTCAACTTACAAAGGATGATATTTTGAAGAATGGTGTCTTTTATTCACTTCTTACGTATGGACTTAAAACAAGTGCAAGTCAAATAGAACCAACAATTTTCTTTTATCAACCACTTTCTAAATATCTTTTCTTTTAAGAAAAAAGTCATGCAGAATTGAAGTTACACAAGGGTGAGTGCATAATGACCGACTTTTTGTGTATATATTGGAATTTCCACTGAAATGCTTCTTATCCGTTTAATTGACTGAATGCAACTTTCAAATAAGATGTTTATAACATCATTATGCAAATTTCTAGAATGATTATTCATATTTTGATGACGGATTATGCATATGTTAAATCTTGTTTGACAGACGCAAGCGCCGAAAATGGCAGATTGAGTCAAAGGCCAGTAAATCTGACTTTTGTCCCGCAGGAGATGGTAAAGCCTGGGCCCAATTCCACCAGCCAATTACTCGCTTCTTCCACTGGCGGCTAGGAGCCCTCCTACAGGCAGCTGTCCTTCCTGGCGCCCAGTGACTAAATTTGACAAAAATAGGAAATCTCTGTAGAGCGGCGCTTGTAATTTAATCCAAAAGGTGTTTCTTTTTTGAACCGAGTTTAACACAGTCTCTGTAATACGAGCTTGGCCGCTGCAAATGGAATGGTAATTGCTTTTCGCTTCCCAGATATGTGAAAGGGACACATGAATCATCTCCAGAGAGGGATGGTTTTCAAAACCATCAACGCTGGATGTTTTTTCCCCCTTCTTCTCATCCTCAGTCACAACCATCACTCACCTTGACAGGGAAGTCATTAAATTGGTGATGTTGAATTCCTTTTACTGTTTTGTGAGGTTCACTTATTCCCTCAACCTTGAAATCTTCTTTCTTTTCTACAAAAGTAGCTCTATTACTGCGAAACGAGGTCTTAATTTTCATGAATTTCAAATCATTCTAGCGCATATATTCAAAATAAATGTGTCAGTCAGCCGTTTTATGTACTTAAACTGAGTTGGAAATAAATTCAAAGCTATGGCTCTAATGTAAGGAATGTAAGGAATTATGTGATAGATGCCATTTTTAGTGTCACACAATAGTTGCGATATTTTTAGCATCTCTCTGTGGAAACAGTATACCACATAATATGTCTGTGACGAATTTGACAAAGTGTTGCGACCTCAGTCAATATATAAATATGCTAAGCATTCCTATCAGGACACTGTGTGCAAGATTATTAGGCAAGATGTATTTTTGAGGATGGGTTTTTACTGTACAACTACAGTGCTCTTGATCAATAAAAAATGGAACAAATCTGAACATTTAAGTAGTAAAAGTGAAGCTTGGCTTTCTAAAGAGAATATATACATGTATACAATTGTAATGCTATTTGTGTGCAGAATTATGCAACTAATGAAAAACAAAGATTTTGCAATCTCATTTATTTATTTCACCTGTTAAAAGGAGAATAATAAACAAATTTATTTGGAAATTATGATAGGAATGATGTTTTAAGTCCAAAATACAAATTTTTAAAGGGCGTTATTCCAATGTTAAACATACAATCAAACCCCATTGACTTCCGAGGCATGGATACACATATTACCGCTGACATTTCTCAAAATATCTTCACTTGTGTTCCAGAGTGGAAAGACTCATATACAGCATTAGAATAACATAAGGGTGAATAAATGACAAAATAAACTCTTTTTATTTTTGGGTGTACAACACCTTTAAGATATCTTCTTTGAATCATCCTAGCAACAATCCAGAATAACCTAGAAACATTTAGAATTAGTATTTCAGTGTTTTGTTTGTTCCTTATCTTAAATGTTCTTCCAGAGTTTTCAGATGCTCTAGAAAACCAGCATTGTGGCAAATGTCAATCTTAGAGCAATGACGGCACCAGAGAGGGTGTGATCCTTACACATCATGAGGAAAGCCAAAACCAAAGTTTCAGAGGGACTGACTCCCATTGCAAAGTGGACCAACACTTACCCTGCCACGTAAGAAGAATCCTGTTAACTTATTCTACAACAATTGACATTATTCACTCAATACACTGATTTTGTTCCACTCTTTTTCTTGTCTTTTTATTTTATTATTTATACACAATATATACAATATTTATAAATTTAATCGGTTAGAGGTCCAACTAAAGACTTCATGAAGGATGCAGTGGGGCTGAAATACTGACTTAAGTCAAACTGTGGATGATCTGAAGCCTCTACTCTATAATAGGTTATACTCATGTCTTTATGGTACAGAGCTCCTATGTTGATGCGAGGAGTCCTCTATCACTAGCCGAGGACCTGAAATGATTGTGTTCAAGAGTATCTGATGACATCATTTATAATCAAAGTATACATTTGTTATATGTTATATGATGCTTCATCACTTACTCATCTCCTATATATAGTCCAGGCCATATGTGACTGACAGCTCTGAAAGGCTTTCTATAGGTCAACAGCAGACTCCTTAGGTCAGATATTGATGTCATTGTGTATTCAACCGGAAACTGAGAGGCCAGCGAGGGTTTTTTAAGAGTGTTCCTGGAATGAATATGCAAAGTTGCATGTATAGTTGATTTAATGCACCAGTTGAGTTTTGAATACTTTTAATGGATAAGTAGTTACATACATATAGGTCTAACCTTCAAGTGAAACAATTTACATTATTAACTGTTTAAAGCAGTTAACTTAAAAGCTTTGAATAAATATACGGTTTAATTTTTGTAAAAATATTAACTCAACACAACATCAACCCTAATATTTATAAAATAATTACAATTTTTTATTGTTTATCACAATATAACAATATACATTTGTTAAATAAATACTTTTTCTTCAAATACATAAACTTAGAAATAGTTTTACATTTTAAATTTACACTTTTTATATTTTCCACAAAAAGCTATTTAATGTATGTAAAAGATTTTGTTAAGTAAATTCAAAGGTTTATTTTTGGGACTTTTACACATAACATATTTTTACAGTGTATGTGATGAGGATATTGTTCTACTGGACTGAGAAAATCACACAGCATTCTTGTTTAGTCATCAATTCTGTGACAAATATCTGTTGCTCACGTTGCCAACGCATTTGAGCAGAAACTGTAAATATGTTGGAGCATATGATACTCATTAGAAAGTCACTGCAGGGGATCAAGCCTTTAGACGGTTAAGCGTTCATTCCTCTTCCACCTTCGCCTGATAAACAGCGAGTCGCGACCGTTTCATTTCACTCCAGTAAAAAAGCCAAACATGCTCGCTGGCTCATTTCGACACAAGTTCAAAGTATATCTCATCTGGAAGACATTTAAAAACTGCCATTTATTTTGCGACCCGGCTGCCCTTTAGAAATTATTTACTGTTTATAGGGAAACCCTTCAATTTTGCTTTCAGGTACCCACTTTGCCGCTGCAGTATGAAAGATATTAGCAAATAAGATCAGGCCTAATAGAACTAGGACAAAGCCATCTGGGGAGGCCCTTTAGGGACACGCTCTTGAAATGGGATTCAGCACATTGTTACCAAGTTTTCAGTTACAATTTGTAAGCTTCCAGTTTTCTCTTCCTCTCTCAGACAAGACTCATGTCAAGATGTCGAAGCTGGTTTAGAAAGCCGGGATTAGGGCAGATATCCCTGTGCTGGCGTACAGCTTTAATGGCCTCCATTAAAGTCAGATCCTCACAGATCATGAGGAAGGCCAACACCAGGGTGGCTGAACGACTCACTCCCATCAGACAGTGGACAATCACTTTGCCTGTAGAACAGAGCAGAATCAGAAGAAGACGTTGACCTTAAACCTGAGGGTGGTGTTCTACTTCAAACAGGATCACTAAGAAGTCACTTTAACTGCAAGTTTTTAATGGTCTTATTTAAAATTAATTTAAAAAAACTATGCATCATTTTGAAAAGTTAAAACACTGAACATTTATGTTCTGCTTCTTTTTGCTCTTAATAAAAGGCCCAGATATGGAGTTATTACAAAGAGATCATACATTTTAATAAGTCTAGTTAATATTTAAGTATAACTCCTGTAGTAAGTATACTAATATTCATGTACTAGTGTAGTGTATTTGTAAGTTTACTCTTTCAATGCTAATTGGGCAAAATTAAGTAACATTTTTAATTATTTAAGTATAACTCTAGATAACAACAAACAAATGTTTTCCATTCATACTACAAATACACCTCAAGTAAACTTGGGTATAATGAAAGTTGCCTACTTATATACCTGGTGCAAGTTTTGTAAAAATTATATATGTTTTTGAAAAAATGATTTATAGAATATGATATATAAGATATATTGTTTTTGCACTTTTGCTAGTCTTTAATTTAAATATAGTTTTATTTTGTTTATATTACTTTAAGGGATAGTTCACCCAAATGCAAAAATACTGTTATAAATTACTCACAGAGAAACATATTTGAAAAAAATTACAATGGTAGGTAAAAGTAACCAGTTTTGTATTGCATTCTTTAAAATATCTTATTTTTTGTTTAACAAAACATTTAGTCATTGTTCCTTCTATTGTAGTCAATAGGTTCCAAGAACAGTAACTATATTGGATGTATGGATTAGTTTATTCCTACTTGGGTATAATTAGGTTTTAAAATTGAAAAATATTTTTAAATGCACTTTAAGTAGCTTTGAATTATAATAGAATACTGGTTGATGCCAAATTATCTGTTAGTATAAATTAAGTAGACTTAAATGTTATTTCTCAAACCTTAATCTCTTTGGGACACGTACATTTTTTTTTGTTAGAAATATTCCTTGTACCGTCAAACATGTAGTCCTGGTGCGGGTGATCTTAATGTTGCTAGCATCAAGGAATATTGGTAGAATCTTGTGTTTCCTTAAGCTCAACTCACCATTTTTTGATAACGCTTCCCTTATAAACCTTGCTGTTGGATAGAAGATCACGCTCATGATGAAGTCTGAAGAATCATCAGCCTCCACTCCATAGTAATCTATAGACATATCTCTGTAAAAACGAGGTCCAGTGTTGACATGGGGAGGACCACTGGCAGCATTTACAATGTGTGTGATCCCCATATTATACAACATCGGCTTGTCTCGTGCCGCGACCCTGAAAACACAAGAAGTATTGTGTGCGGCTGAGAGCGGCGACGGAGATTTCCATTTGAAAAGAACACCTAATACGCACTCATTGCCAATGTACACATTAGGCCACACTTGGTTGACATGTCCAGTGGGCCGTCTGTCAGCCAACAGGAAGTTCTGTAGGTCAATGACGGATGGTGTTTCGTACTCGCACAACTGCTTGACAGATCTCCTAAAAGACCACAAATTTGGCAAACGTGTATTATTCGTGTACGTGTGCGATCTCAGACTTCACAGATATCACAAGGCACATTTCTGTTTTGACTATCGCACTAATAGGCTCATCATGCAGTTTAGACGCGATTTAGGCTCTTCTTGATATCAAAGAGCCGACAAACAAGCTGAGCCCGCCTGAGGCCAATGCTTGTGAAATCTTCCAGTGGCTAAGAGGCTGAGAGCGCAATGACACTCAACTCTTCACATCTTTAAGGAGACAACAACTGAGAGCTCTTTATCAAATCTCATTCTATGACGGTTGTGGCGGATGTGTTTGCAGCTCCGGCATGGCTTGAAAAACGTGCAATGAGCAATTCACACGGGTTAGCTTCCATAATAGCTCTCTAAAACACAGCCTTCTTAAAGCCTCTGAAACATCTCTTCCTCTTGTCAACTTACATTTTGCATCCAGTGTGTCTTTTTTCCCTGTTCTCACATTGCCTGATCTTCTCTCCTCGGTCAGGGACGCTGTCGACAGCCAGTCCACAGATATGTCTCCCGAGGCTGTTTCTTTTTTTAAATGGTGTATAATTATAAACCTCCCTGGATACAAAGAGCTCTTCCAGGTTTCAGCGGGCAGTCCAGTTTGCTTTTAGAAACCTTCCGAGCGCTGTCTCTCGGCAGACAATGATCTTAGTGTTTCGAGAATTCTCTGATCTCCAGCGCGCAGGTATTGTGTTTATCTTGGCAGGATCCCATAATGCAGATAAGTCAGAGGAAGCTACAGCAGAATCGGGCCGTTTGTAGCCGCTAATGCATGCATACATCTTTATCATGAGTCATTGTGCAGGCTAATCCGCATAATCTCGAGAGGTCTCATTCACGTGAAGCCAGCTGTTAGGTCAAACACTCTTCAGATCCAGATGTTCCTTTCACATGCCTCGAGGGCGGGCCTTTGATAAATGGGCCGATTTTGTTCACATGCAAGTTCAGTGTCATGTTTGGTATTTGGAGCATGTCAGATACTCTCCATCACATATATCTGCATCACTCCTGAAACAGTTTATGCTTCGGTAAATCAGACTATGTGTGTATAACAGGAGAGACTTTAACTAAGAGTTGTTCTCTCTGTGCCAGTAAAATAAGCGTTGAGCCCCATAGTAATTACAGCTTTATGAAGCTAATAAAAAGGAATTAATGGCCTGGGTGTGAAAGCCACATACACCTGTTCCTTCTTAAGATCTACTTATTACTTGCTATTATTGTAACCTCATACATTAAAGAATCACTGTAATTCACAGCAGATTTTAATATTGACTTTCTCCGTTTTTGTATTTGTATTTGTGGTAGTGTCTGAGCTTTCAAGAACTTGGTTTGTGTGAATCATGTTAACACTTTACAATAAGATTGCATGTGATCAAATTTGTGAACTTATGAGCTAAAACAAACTAACATTAAAACATATACAGAATTTAATCAATTTATTCAATTACTTTAGCATATCAAACGCCGCACACTGTAAGAACGAACACGTTGATTCATTTGTAACCTAGCTTCTTCAAGTGTTGTTGAAGTTCACGGCAAAAATTTAATAACATAATAATTTGAGCAACCAATTATCTCTTTAAAATATATTTTGAGTTTGACACAATCTAATAACCAAGCATCCACTGCAACCAATGCAACAAAACCCACATTCTTCAAAATATCTTTTTGTTTGAAAAAACGATGATTAACAAATAGCAACGGCATCTGTTTCCTTGTTCTGTATGGACACAAAACCAATGCAGGAAAATATGCAAGTTGCCAACATTCTTCAAAATATCTGCTTTTGTATAAAAAAATTGACAATACAACAGCAGAGACAACTATTTACTTTTACAGTATGGACACAAAACCAAAGCAGTAAATCCATGCCAACTACTTTCTTCAAAATATATTTTTTGTGTTCGAAATTAGTGTATAACTGTGGGTATATTCTATTGTGAATTTGTGCCGGTTACAAACCTTCTTCAAAATATCCTATTCGATATTTGAGATATATTGATAAATGAACAGCAGTGAAATCCATTCACTTCTATTGTCGAGACACAACCCAATGTCAAAATATCTTCTTTCCGATTGAAATAAATTAATAACTGAACAGCAGAGGTACCTATTTTCTTCTATTGTATGGATACAAAACCAATTCAGGTGAAAGTGTGCGGAAGTAACCAACATTCTTCAAAATATCTTCTTTTGTGTCTGTAAAGCGAATAAAAAAAACATAACTTTAAGATGAAAACTTCGGTTTGGCATTGCGCAAGATCCCATGATGATGTTGCTGAACTGAATCGATATGATCTTAAACTGAGATGATAAAATCTCTTACCATTCATTAACTTCATTCAACTTGCAAACAGCTAAAAACACAGTTTAACTAGTAATATCAGTTAGTGCAGAGTGCACTAACATGATTGTATTGACATGAACTATACTGTTCATTATAACTTCATTAATGCAGTAAGTCATTTCACAATCTGTCGGAGAAGACCCGGTTCATAAATCCCTATTTTCATTTGGCCTTTCCCTTTCATACGTCCCAAATCAAAGTACACAGTCATATGGCAATGTATGTTTCAACTAAGCTTTTCATGAAATCCTTTCTTTCTTCAAAGTAATTTCTTCGTGCCAAGTATATGTTGCTTCTGGGCTGATTTGTTGTTTATTTGTTATTTTTTATCCATGTTCAGATATCTGAGGCTTGACAGTTTTCCCTGAGAGAACCCTGACACAGTGTAATCATTTACAGATACATCTGCTTTCCAGAGTGCTTGTGTGACAGTAATGTGGTGATCAGTGTCACCCTCTCTGTGCCTCTCGTTTCTCCCCAGTCACATCAGGAGAGAAGACTTGGCTTGAGCCCACGCAGTGCTGCTTCCATCATTCTCTGATATACATGCACTTGGCCTAGCCGCTCGCGTCTGTTTCCCGTGTCTTTTCTCAACCGCTTCCGTGATTTATCAACATACAGTGGATGCCAAGGAGCTAATCAGGAAGCAAAGTAGTGTCTTAATTGAATGTTCCCTGAAAGCAATGCGTGTCTTGGGACTCGTGTGGGTCTGGCTTCTTCTGACTGCACAGCTGCAGGTCAAGCTGTTAGGATGGCTGGTCTGGGAGAATCGGATTCGGTTTGTGTGGGTTAGTGTTATCCTATTGCATCCTGGATGAGGAGGTGAGGGGCGCCCTCAAATATATCCTCATGATGTAATACCTTTGGCAAGGTGACCAAGAACCGATTTCAACCCATGAAGTGTTTATCAGTACAGCAACTGTTTTTGAGAATGTGGCTGAATCTTAGAAAAGAAGTCTGTGTGCACTACCGAATGATAACAGACAAAAGGGAAAATTATTGTGGGAGGTCACTTTGAATAAAAATAGATGGAGCTCTTTCTCCAGGATGATGAAGCTGGAAAATCCTGTGTTTTCATGGCAGGATACTGCACCCTGCTGGGAATGCCCAAAAGCACAAGACTAAATGTGTAAAATTGGGGCCTAGATCAAGGGTTTTCAAACATTACAATTCCAAGGACCCCCAAATATGATACACACTTTGTGAGGACCCCCCTCCTAAAATACAGTAAAATTTAATACCTTCTTGAAGCCCCTGGTAGATCACAGGACCCCAGTTTAAAATCACCTGCCCCAGATGCACTGTTTATATATTTACCCTCTTTGATACCCTCCAGATTTTTTTTTGATTTTTACATTAAAATGCTATTTGTTTCTTAAAGCAAAGTCTTATATGCTAAGACTTAATTTTCAAGCATGCAGCTCCCCAACATGTTTTATTCACTTTCTCATCACACAGGGGATTAGAGAATTCAGGGAGACGTTGGTATTACCTCATTAAACAGGTTATTTCCAATAAGGATTACTGGATTCAAGCTAATTTGGTGATTATTTTTAATTATATTTTGGAGACAGTTTATATTACAAGCGGTTGAATGACTCCAGAAGCAAATATGACTTCTGACTTCATTCATTTTACCTTCTGTTTTTACTTCTGCATTTTGGATGAAGATTTTGGCTGAAGCACGATAAGGTTTAGGCTTTTTCTATGAACATCTGCTGTTTATCCTTGTTGTTCTTTTATTTATGCACATATTTTAATTATTGTGCTTTCCTTTATGCAGCTATTTCTTATGTTTTTGTGTTGTCAAGACCCTTTCTTGATAGTCTTGGTCTTGTCTATGCTTACACTGCCTTTGGTCTTTATCCTGTCTTGGTCTGAGACTTTGTGGTCTCGGGATTTTATTTTAAGACCGGTCAAGACCACAAGTGTGAGAAATACACTAAATTGCTTGTGCATTGTTTGATTTAACATAATTCATGTAAGTGGATATAAAAATTTATTTTAAAATTTAACAAAAAATTGTACAGTAGGTTGGTGATAAAACATGGAACATATAACATCCTACACATACATTTCTACATAACCAATCACCAAAGTAACTTCTACAATTTTTAGTGTTTTATGCTGATCTTGGTCTGCCTTGGTCTTGATCTTGTCTCTGTCTCGGCTTCTCAAAATCTTGGTCTCGACACCCACTGGTCTCTCCTTGTCTCCTTAGATGGTCTTGACTACAGCACTACCTATTTCTACCTATTTCTTCATTTAAAAAAGAAAATCTGCTAATACAGATTTAATAGTTTGTAAAAATCTGCAGTTTATTTGACACATCTGTATGACATCTATGTGAATACTGTAGTAAAGATGTTACTAACACTTTCAACAACACAATAATAACAGGTACAGCAGATAAAATTTCAGAAACACCGTAACAAATCCATTCCTGATCATCAAGCCCATCTAAATGCATGAAACATTATGTTAAATGAAAGCATGTTAGAACTCTATTTTCATCTTCTTTATAACAAGGAAGTCTGTGAAGTAATATGTTGAATGAAACACATTATTCTGCTATTAAAATAAAAGGACTGAACTGAAACATCACATTAGATAGAGCTGCTCAGCAATTAAAACAAGGCTTTCAGAACAATGCCAACCGAAAGGTATTGTGGTTGGCCTGTAATGTCTTCAAGTCTAGATGCCAAAAGCGAAGTAAAGGCATACTGCTGACAGTAAGTATTTTCTTAGGATGAACAAATACTGCTGATTCCTAAATCACACGTTAATCCCTACTTTGGTATTATGTGTTGACTCCAGAGTTAATCAGGTGAATTAAACCCATGTGCTTTTGCACATAAAGCGAAACTTGAATATGTGGTTGACATTTTTGAAAAATAGTTCTCCTGTATTACATAAATACCTTGGCAAATAGCCAGTGAATGATTTTGAATATCTTTTTAGTCTATAGTAAATTCTAAAGGTCATCATTAAAATTCCATCTTTTAAATATCAAAGTGTTTTCAACTGATTCTTAGTTTTTAAAAAACAACTTATACAAATACCGTCTATACATACTCTAAACTTGAAGGCACACATGGTTGGGGGTTATCTGTAACAATGGCACAATACATAAATAATGTAAACATACCTATGATGGTTACCCTTTTCCGCATTTATAAATCAATGCCTGACTGTCTGTTTTCATGACCCAGTTTTGGCTGTCAGAGAATGGGACATAACATTCGCTTTCTCTGCAACTGAACGTCCAAATCCAAGAGGAGGCTCAAAAAGTTCCTGTTGGGATAGACTGCTCGCCGCAGGACCACCGTTTGGAGGGCCGCACGGAGAGTGAGACGCTGACGCAGCATGAGGTATGCTAGAACCAAAGTAGTGGAGCGACTCATTCCCATGATGCAATGGACCAGCACCTTTCCTAGGAATAAAAAACATAAAGGGAAATGCTTATTAAAACAGAAATCAAGCTGGTAAAGAATGTGTAAATGGACTGTAATGGATGTTTCTGAATGATTGTATAGTTATAAAAACTTTCTTGGAGATTTGCATCAAAGCAGGTGACTTTACCATTTATATGAATCACAATACTATCTGCAAAGTGAACAGGGAAATCCTTCATGCAATTCCATTCACATCAGTGTTGGCATTACCATTCTTTTTCTTCAAGGCTTTGTGGATGAAGTCAGAAGCGGGTTTAAAGTGCACGCTGAGGTCAAACGATGAAGAGTCTTCTGCTGGGATGCCATTATATACAATTGTGTTGCCATAATAGCTTTGGTCCCCGATGCTTCCTTGCTTTGAATGGGCAACATTTAAAACATGAGTGATGCCCATTTTCTTCAAAGCATTTCTGTTCTGAGCAATGGCCCTGTTATGAAGAGACAGACATGTTAAATAACAGGACAACTTATATTAAAGTGAGTAAGTGCAGAACTTCATATAGTATGGACCAACATTGAAACACTATGTAATACATACATCTTATCTATGTGCAGAATAGAATAGAATAGAAATAATGCAGAATAGAAATAATGTAACAAAAATAATATATGGGATGTAATGTCACAATAATCAGGACTGCATGACTATAAAAAAATTGATATGACAATTCAACATGCTCATAGGAAGTCTTCTGTTTAACTTACACGTTTCCAATGTAGAGATTTGGCCAGACCTCATCGACTGGAGTTAAATCAAGTTTACATGTGTCCAGAATATTCTCCAATTCTTTAATAGCCAAGAGCCCATGTTTGTATTTCTGATCTGTCATGTTGATCCAGATTGATGATTCCACGAGTTAGTTTCTGCTGTCTTCGTGACGTCCAGTACACACAACCCGTTGTGCACGTCGTGATTCACACAAACAGGTGTTCTGTGTGACGCTTCTCGGTCACCCGATGCCCCCGAAACATCTCGGAGCTTCACAGCTGACAGCCTTCAGTGCGCAGAGCGACCCGGCGGCTGTACCGAAGTCTTCCTGCAGGGGGCGCTGGATGGCTCAGACAGCAAAAAGAAATTTGATACAAATGTAACAATTAATGTAGTTATCTATTAAAATAGCATTTAACAAGAATTTAATTAACAAGAATTTAATTAAATTTCCCTCTCTTATATATTTATTTTTTAACATTTTTTTAGAATAACCCTGTATTTTATTCTAAATAACATTTATTCTTAGTTTGCAAAGACAACATTTAGGTGTTTATTTAATTTAACTACATCATTTGTTATTTCAGCAGTATTGAAAACATAATGTGTAGTTGAACTCATGTTATACCATCAGTTCTTGTCTATATTAAGACCCATATATGTTGTTCTGAGCATTAATTCTATTTTAATTCAATAACATTGAGCACTGTTCTACATCGTGACCTCTGGAAAAGATTCATTCGATGACGAGAGGACAGGACAATAAATGACATTGTGTTGGGCTGACAGGCCTCTTTGGTCTATTGTACGAACTGAAGAGAGATAAAACAATATTTGCTATTCATCAGCTTAGTTTATTTACATATTTGCGTAATCTTAGACACCTTACAAAGTGTGTTACAATTTAATACAAGGACAACGAGTGCCCTGAAATTCAAATACATGTAACAGAAGATAGACACATGTTATCAAATACCATCTTTTTTATAATTCATTATTTTAAAGTGACCGATTTGTAAATTGTATAACTGTAAAGTAAATATTTTAACATGTGTTGTGATTTTGCACTGTTTAAAATTAAGTGGAAAGGGGGGTTACATACAGCCAACCATGATGACTAATACTCAGAATTCGTGCTTTGCATTTATCCTATCCAGAACGCACACACATTAGTGCACACACACCAACTGGGAACACACACACCAACCCTGAACACACGCACACACACTAACCGTGAACACACACACCAACCATGAACACACACAGCAACTGTGAACACACACAGCAACAGTGAACACACACAGCAACCGTGAACACACACAGCAACAGTGAACACACACAGCAACAGTGAACACACACAGCAACAGTGAACACACACAGCAACAGTGAACACACACAGCAACAGTGTACACACACAGCAACAGTGTACACACACAGCAACCGTGAAGACACATAGCAACAGTGAACACACACAGCAACAGTGAACACACACAGCAACAGCGTACACACACAGCAACCGTGAAGACACATAGCAACAGTGAACACACACAGCAACAGTGTACACACACAGCAACCGTGAACACACACAGCAACCGTGAACACACACAGCAACAGTGAACACGCACAGCAACAGTGAACACGCACAGCAACAGTGAACACACACAGCAACAGTGTACACACACAGCAACAGTGTACACACACAGCAACCGTGAAGACACATAGCAACAGTGAACACACACAGCAACAGTGAACACACACAGCAACAGCGTACACACACAGCAACCGTGAAGACACATAGCAACAGTGAACACACACAGCAACAGTGAACACACACAGCAACCGTGAACACACACAGCAACCGTGAACACACACAGCAACAGTGAACACACACAGCAACAGTGAACACACACAGCAACAGTGAACACACACAGCAACAGTGTACACACACAGCAACCGTGAAGACACATAGCAACAGTGAACACACACAGCAACAGTGAACACACACAGCAACAGCGTACACACACAGCAACCGTGAAGACACATAGCAACAGTGAACACACACAGCAACAGTGTACACACACAGCAACCGTGAAGACACATAGCAACAGTGAACACAAACAGCAACCGTGAACACACACACCAACTGTAAACACACACCAACTGTGATCACACATCCAGAGCAGTGGGCAGACATTATTTTGCGGCCTCCGAGAAGCAGTTTGTGGTTCGGTGCCTTGCTCGAGGGCACCTAATTCATGATATTGTAAACCTGAGACTTGAACCCACCACCCTAGAGTTAGAAGTCAAACTCTGTAACCACTAGGCCATGACTTCCCACTTAATTCATCGTTGAGTGTTAGCAACTGCTTCAGAAAACCTCGGTTGGGAAAAATACATCTCTTCTCTTTCACTATCAGGATTGCATCCACCAGAGAGCGATCGCAGTGTATCATTAAGTAAGCTAAGACCAGAGACGCTGAACGGCTCAATCCCATGGCACAATGGACAAACACTTTTCCTGGTGGGGAGACACATTCAAAGCAACCATAACAATGAATAATGATTCTGTATAACAATGTGAACGATATATAAAGGATAAAAGAACATTATATCAACCTATTTCAGTTTTCATTGAGATATTGGTTTAGTGTTTTATCACTACAAACCTCCAGTTACGCTGAGAGCTTCATGAATGTAGCCGGCTGAAGGGTAGAAAAATGGTGAAATATCAAATGTAGGCAGGTCATTGGCTGGCACGCCATAGTACTTGACAGTTGTACCATAAAAATCATCACATCCTTTGCAACACATTTTACCATGTGCAGCATTTAAAACATGAGTGATACCCAGTTTCCATAAGCCATACCTATCATGAGATGCGTACCTGTTTATAAAACAATGACAAATTATGCATTTCTTTGTTATTAATATAAAGCAGACGTCACACAAATGCATTAATGCATTCTCACTTACATGTCCCCCAGAAACAGATTAGGCCACACTTCATCAACATGATTACAAGACAACTGTCCCCCATGTAAGATGTCCTCTAACTGTTCAATAGTGAGAGTTTTATATATGTCTGTGACATCAGGATCAACACTCTCCATTTTCATTACACAATCTGTTCTGTACAAAACTATCAGTGTGTGAGTGACACAGCCAGGTGTCAAACTGTAATACTTCTATACCCCAGTAGATGTCAGGCTATGATCAGTCATACCACACGTGTCCAGCTATCTTCTTGTAGTGATGGGCAGTCCGGATCTTTTGAAAGACTCGGCTCTTTTGACTCGGCTTCCTTAGAAGAGTCGGATCTTACAACTCCCAATTGGCTCTTTAATTTTACCACCTTCTATTGAGTGCTATTTTTGCAATTGTAAATTATTACTTTTTACGTTTGATGCATTTATATTAAAAAAAAAATCGTTTTAAAACAAAATACTTATATTTATGCAATGCTTTTGTTGCAAAAGTAAAAAAATGAAATAGTTTAGAATTTAAAAAAAAATTAAACAGAAGCTGCCTTTTATTGTCAATAACTTATGTGCGATCAATTTAAATAAAAAATACATCTTTTTATGCAATGCTTTCGTTGCAAAATGCACCTCTCACAAGAAAAAATATATTTTTTTAATTTTTAAAAATTAAATAATTGATCTAGACTTTTATTGAAAATGATTTGTCTTTCATCTATTTTATAAAATTTTTTCTTAAATTACATATTTTTATTGCAATGCTTTTGTTGCAAAAACAAAAATCTCACAACAAAAAAGATCTATTTTTAGAATTTTTATAGAAACTTAAATAATTAAACAGATGCTTGCTTTTATTGTTAATGATTTGTGTTTCATCCATTTTTTATATAAAATACATATTTTATGCAATAATTACGTTGCAAAAACACAAATTTTACAAAAATGAAATTGTTTAGAATTAAAAAAAACAAATAATTGAACAGACGTGAAAATAATTTTTGAAAATAATTTTATTGTAAATAATTTGTGTATGATCTGTTTTTTTATTTTTTTAAATACTTATTTTTATGCAATGCTTTTTTAACTTAAATAATTGAACAGACGCTGACTTTTAAAGTAATTGATTTGTGTATCATCCATTTTTTCTTAAACTACATATTTTTATGCAATAACAAAATTCCCACAACAATATATTTTTTTGGAATTTTTGAAAAATGTAAATAATTGAACAGACGCTGACTTTTATCGTAAATGATTTGTGTATCATCAATTTTTTTCTTACAATATTTATTTTGATGCAATGCTTTGCTGCAAATACAATTACTACAAAAAATACGTTTTTCAAATATTCTAGAACATTGTGTGCATAACATAATAAACAAAATAATTTATTAATTGAATAAAATTATAATTTCTAAATGAAAAATAAAGTCCAGTCCCCACCTGCAGATAAAGATTCGGATCTTCCCAACAAGAGTCGACTCAAGAATCGACTCTTTGACTCGGCTCGATCGCGAACGACACAACACTATCGTCCTGAATTTTTCCATTACATGTAAAGCAAAATGTGACTATTTTATATAATTTCCTCTTACATCTCGTTATTATTTCTAATTAATTAATTATTATTATTTTTTTCCTGTCAGTCATTCCAGCACTGACTGCGCATGCGCGGCGACTTCCACCACTGGGCACGCGCTCACGGTCGCCACACGTAGCCGCTTTGATTCCCCGCGACATATTTGAGAAGTTCGACTCCAGAGAAGAGTTTAACACGACACAGGGATGATTGTGGACCGAGCCGGTGGTGTCGTCTGATGGTTCTTGTCGGGTTTTATCGAAACGGTTCCGGTTGGCTTCTGTGAGGAAGCTCTTGGCGTTTGATGATATGCTAGCCGATTGTTTTCTACACGAACAGTTATGGATGTTTTAAATGTCACTTAAGAGCTAACTCCACTTCTCAGAACATTGATATTTTACCAACGGTTAATTCGACGTTTGTAGACAAGTTAGCCGGGGATTCATAATCCACAGCTAGCCCATTAGCCCATTTCCGTTGAATGTTGTCAGTTGGGAATTAGCATTAATAAACATCGAGGTTCAAAATGTCTTTTTTCAATTTCCGGAAGATATTTAAACTGGGCACAGAGAAGAAGAAGAAACAGTATGAACATGTTCACCGAGATCTCAACCCAGAGGAGGTTTGGGAGATTGTGGGAGAACTCGGGGATGGAGCCTTTGGGAAAGTGTACAAGGTAAATATAATATAGCATGTTAATGACGTCATACTGAGCAATATGTAAACATGACATTAAGTGTTATGGATCAATGCCATGTGAGCCAACAATCTCATGAATATTTGCTTTATTCAATAAACACCAAATAACTGTTTGTGTTTGCATCATGCATGTCAGTGTAGTACTGTGAGTAATCATTTTGTAAACATAAACACGTACACACAACACAACACAATACTACACTTTAATGCACATGACATATCATGTAAACTAGAGATATATTGGCAGCCTTATCGATATCGGCAAGATTTCCATATCAGTACATCCCTAAATGACACCATCTCGAACAATCTTTATAAATGACATTTTGTCTTATGGACTTAACACGTACACACACATACAACACAACACAATACTACACTTTTATGCACTTGATATATTATGTAAACTAGAGATGGGCGATACATCAGAAAGCTTATTGACATCGGCCAAGATTTTCATATCAGTACATCCCTAAAGGACACCATCCCGAACATTCTTTATAGATGACATTTTGTCTTATGTATCAAATGCATGTGAGCCAACAATCTCTTGAATATTTGCTTTATTCAATAAACTGTTCTAATCGATTAATAGAAGTGATCTAGTGCCAAATAGCTGTCTGTGTTTACATCATACATGTCAGTGCTGTACTGTAAATAATAATTTTGTAAAAATAAACAGGTACACAGACATTCAACACAACAAAATACTACACTTTTATGCAGATGACATATGATGTAAACTAGAGAGGGGCGATATATCGGCACTCTTATTGATATTGGCCAATTAATGCTATTTTTAGTTTTATCGTTATCGGTTCAATAATAAAATTTGATCGAAATCTTTAGGACGATAAATTATGTATTATTTCTGCTGGCTGAACCACTTCACATGCTTGCTACTCGCCACTAGGATTTAACCATCACTTGCTTAATGTTTTATTTTTGTCAAGCAGTAGATTTTATTAAAAAAAAGTTGCAAAAAAAGTTATAAAAATGTAGAGTAACTATAGTTCAGAAATCAGTTCAAACTTTTCTTAAGTTTTAAAATTAAATCACTTGTTCACTGTACATGTTTGCCTTTTGTTTCATGCTTGGATTTTTTTTATCGGCTTATATATCGGCTATCAGCTTCCAAATATAAAAGATTTAAGTTATTGTTATCGGCCAAAATTTCCATATCGGTGCATCCCTAATGTAAACACACACCTTTATTCTACAATAGATTACTTGATTAATTGATTTTTCTGCGATCGATTCACCCTATATTGTGTTGTTTTGTTCTCGAAAAAAAAAAGTTATTTAAGTTGCACATTTATTCCTAGGTATAATGACTACACTACACTGGCAAAATTGCCATGGTAACCCTGTTTTCCTCCAAAATACCGAAGCTACTCTAGTTATTGTTTCAACCTGGTGTTATTCGTCATTGTGGTGAAGCATGTGACTTAAAGTTGTTATAAACTTGAAAATGTCAGTCTAATAACAACGTTTCTTCGATTTGTCTTCTCTGAACATAGTTACTGTGTTGTTTATTCCCCACCAAATACATATTTATTGTAATTCTGCTTGTGCTGAAGAACCTGTTGTAGTTGGGGGCTAAACCTTCCCCAATTGCCACCATTCCTGTCATGCTCTGCCTGTTTCAGACTCTTGTGGAGAATGTTTCCATATTGCTCACGTTGAAGGAATGCATTGTGTTTTTGACGTTACAAGTGGGGTGTGTACTTTATATACAAAGTATTGTATCAACAACACATTGAGGTAAAAGAATTAACTAAAATTATTAACTAAATGTTTAGATTATAGACAGTTAGCCTTGCTGATTTCCATCACTTATGCTGAATAAGGATTTATATATTGTGATTGAAAGACGTTCCAATAAGGAAGTACATCTCTTTGTAAATGAATGTGACATCTTGTGCAGAGGTGTGGCAGAGTTGAAGCACATTGAGTGCGTGAATCACCCGGCCTTCCTGCTTCAGGACCGATCAACCATGATCACACTTATAGCAATGAGTGATGTTAAAGGCTCCGATAAATATTTTTTACTACTGAGGTTTATCCTTCTCTTGCCTCGCTATGATTTTACCGCTATTAAGCATTTTGTTTTGCCTGCGAGTGTGTTGTTTTACATGCCTGAGTTAAACCTAATAAGCAAAACGAACCTCTTTAGAGAAGGCATGTTGTCTTTGTTTGAACAATTAGACAGCTTTGCCATTGACACATTATTGTGTATTCTTATCACAGCAAGTACAATACAATCTCAAGGCTGTTGTTTGCTTTTCCACCAGTCCAAGAAGTGTGACCCACCCTTCTGCCCAGGCTCACTGAGTCTAAGACCAAAAATTAAGCTTAAATTTACCCTTTTTTAAGCATCTTTATTTCACATATGCACATGCATACATGTCCTTTGGTATAAGAACATCTTCATTGTACACTTCCCTTTATCAGGCAAACGTCTGTGTTTGTCAAATAGCTGTATACAGTCATAAAGCTGATTCCAAATTAGAAACCGTCATAGATAATGAAGTTAAGAATTGAATAATGTGTTACACCCTTATTACTCACTTTCCCTTTAAATAGGAAGCATTGAGATAACGTAAACACCTTTTAAAAGCTACAGGCGATGAATTAGTTTTGCGGTACACAGGGATGACCTCACAGAGATACTTGTTTCCTCTGGCACGCCTCTTATGAGGTAACCTCGTCTTTTTTTACGTCTTTCTTCTGCATTTATTTTAGTGTCTGTGTGATGTGTGTTAGTTATTAGTTACACAGACAAGCTTTTGTAATGAAAGAGTTCAAATTATTAATGTTTTCTTCATATCTAGGGGAACTGGTTTTTTGCTTTTCCACGTTTTCATCATATCTAGGGGAAAATGTTTTTTGCTTTTCATGGTTTCACAGTTTTGTAATCATGATGCAAACCTACTGTGTGTGGGCCTGTTGCTTTTTCTGTGAATAATCTTAAAAGCAAGTCATGCATGTCTTTCCTGTTGAGGTACGGTTGGAAATAAGTGGTTTTGTGTTAAAGTAGGTCAAAGGCACTAATCCCATCACATTAAGGAATGTTTCCTGGCTCTAAATTATAGACTGTATCCACAAAAATCCTTGGAAGTGCAACTTTGAGACAGATTTTCAATCATGTTATTGAAATAAATTTGTTTAATTATATTATGGTATAAAGGAACATTTACATGACTTCCACATCATAATCAATAAGTTCCAGATCCATTATAGATTGCAGCTCATGGCTATTTTATGCGTTTGTTACCTGTTGAATTTTTTCCACTGGTTGCTTTTATCTTAGGCTCAGAACAAGCTGACTGGGACCTTGGCAGCTGCAAAGGTGATCGATACCAAAACAGAAGAAGAGCTGGAGGATTACATGGTTGAGATTGACATCCTTGCTTCCTGTGACCATCACCACATAGTCAAACTGCTGGATGCCTTTTATTATGAGAGCAAATTATGGGTGAGTGATTCTTTAAAGAAGGGGTATTTTGCTGGACACACACATTGAGTGCTTTATTTTCTAGCTTTTTAAGAAGCTGTGCGGAATTTATAGCACTGGCTTTAAGAATTACAACCAATATCCTGTTCATCCTGTTCATGTTAAATTCCATTTGTATGCTCTCTATAAAGAGATATAAATAGCTTATTCTAAGGTAATACAATATAGGGGTTTATTTTGTTAGTCGCATTGGGGTGTTCTAAATTTGAGCCGGTTTACTTAATCTTGACATGCTCAACATGTGAAGAGAATATTAACCAGTTGCATCATAGCATTAATTCCCAAATGAGTGATGAAATAGAATTCCCCCAAACATGTTCTGCAATGCAGTTTATATGGCTGTTGCTTTTAGATATCTTGAACAGTTCATAATCCTTCTCAATTCATTTTTTATCATTTGATACTAAAGAATGACAATGAAGGCTTGACCGCTTTATATTAGTTTACAATATGCCATCTCAGTTTTCCACTGTCTGCTGTATAATGTCTATCTGTGGGTCCTGTTTTTCTCTCATAGTGTTCCTGGGATACTTATGGTGGGGTGGTTTCATATGACCCCCCTCCCTTATGGTTGGCATGTATTGAAGGATAATGGCCTATTTCAAATGACCAGAGAAAGTGCTCATGAATTAATTAGATGCAAGTCCAGCCCGCTCTGCTAGGCTGTGAATAAAAAGATATTAATGTAAAGCTGCTACAAGCTTCACCTTGTTTCTTAGTAGTGAGAGATATGGTTGCTACAGTCAGTGTCGAGGCTGTGTGAAATATTTATGTAAAACTACTCAATCTGGTTTTCAGTGAACTGTTATTCACATGATGTTACGTAATTCATCAGCCTTGTTCTGTCTGTGTTCATAGTTAATTCAGATGCATTAACTTTTCATGGTGGTACAAAGTGTACCTGACTATAAAACAGTACTTTTATGTTTTCTTGGATATTTTTGTACATTATCTTCCTCTCTTGCTCGCTCTCTGTCTTTCTCACTCCTCTTATTGGTAAGAGCATGTTATAAGGTTTGTATTGATTTTGGTGCCACACCTGTTACCTTAAGCGATATTTTAGTGACCAGCTGCTCTGGTCTTTGTAATATGCTGGTGTTTTCTTACATAAAGCTTTTATAATTTTCGTTCGAGTGTAAGGTTTCATAGATGGCCTGTTGGTCATCACTGTTGGTTGCCATTACCCAATATACTGACATATAAGTAAATGCTTGAGTAACCTAATGAAATTAGTAATGTTGTCTCGCATTAGGAAATCTAAGAGGGTGTCATTTATTTACAAAGACCAGGAAGTGATTAGACATTTGAATAAATGGCAGAAGAGACCTATGAAAGACTAGTTTAAAGACTGCATTGCACAATTGTTGCATCAGTGTCATATATATTTAAGTTTATTTATCTACTTTACTTTCTCTATCCTTCTTATTTAGATTCTCATTGAGTTTTGTGCTGGAGGGGCGGTGGACGCTGTTATGTTAGGTAAGTGTATTTTCCTTATTATAGTAGAAGGAAAAAGAATGCATTATGGTTGTCTGACTCATTTCTACTGTGCGCTCTGTGAAATGATGTTTATTTCCTCCAGATTGGCACGCCAGCACGCTGTGCTCATTTTTGCCAGTGTACTAGACAAAGGATATAATTATCAAAGTCAGTGGTGGTTAGGCTTTTTTTAAGACCAACTCAGCCTTTTTCTGTGTTAGTTGGAAGAGTTGAAATATCCAGACCAGACAGCATAATTTCCAATACATATGGAATCTCTTTTTGGCCAATAGCAGCTCACTTACACAGGAAGAGATGACTGTGATATGTAAAGCGACCAACTACAGATCAGTTATGTTCCATTGGATATTTATGCACAGGTTGGTATAAAAAGGATATCAGGGCAGTAGTGTGGTGTGATAAAATGCTTTTTCAATAATAGTTGTGCTGAAAACATCAGTACAGTAGTAGGGCTTTAAAACTAATCATTCAATTTTGACTTCCAAAAATTAAGAAAGCAAAATAATTTAGTTAAAGAAATAACTGTGCCGCATTAAGTTTTGCAAGGTGTGTCTTTTATAATATTTTATTTATTTGCATCTATTTGTTTTTATTTTATCCTTTCTTTAAATTTGTTATTAATTTGAATACTAGATTGGTAGTTAGTTTTTTATTAATATGGTAATTTTAGAGTTTTTTTTATAATTTAATTTTATAATTCAATTAATATGTCATTTTATTATCATGCTAAATAATCGCAAAATGATCATGATTATAATTTTCTTATAATCGAGCAGCCCTAGACAGCAGTGTTTTTGTGTGTACACTTACCACAATTTAGAAAATTTGTGAAATAAAAATACTTTATTTACAGTTGCAAATTTGCATTGCAAAATTTTACTCATTCTGTGATTATTTCATTATCGTAACCACTTGTTGCATCAACCCTAAACTTTTAAAAGAAACATTTGGTTCTAATGGAACCAAAAGTATTGGCAAGTATTTTGGTCATCCAAATTAGAGTGTGCTGTATTGAGAAATTGCTATCCAGTATTAGATTCCTATCAATGCCCAGATATACAGAAAGGAAAATAAAGCCTCTTGTTATGCAGTTTTTTTATTTTACTGTGATGAAAATCTATCCTCCGCCTGTAATAGAGGTGTTGCTGGTAGGAGGTATTGTGGTAAAGATGTGCTTTGATGATGGAAGTGCTTTTGTTGACTCATTGTTTGTGTGTTATGACTCCCTCTCTCCTCTTGTCTGTTCTGTGGAGCCCTGCTACAGTAAAGGCCTGTTTGCATTGCTCCAGTGACACATGAGAGTGGTGTCCCTAGCCAAAAACACAGCAGACAAGTAAAAAAATAAATGGGAGCCTATTCATTGTTACATCATGCTTCTAGGCATTGCAACATAGGTTGTGTGTCTAGTTTTCTGCTAATTAAAATGTGATGAGATTGCAGTTGTAAAGCAAAACGGATGTTTTTGCTATACTTTTATTTCAGTTTAAAATGTCATTCTACACAATGTAATTTGCAAATATCAAAGTACATTTTCTCATAAAAAAGTGATCTTACAAATGTGTGTGTGTTTAATGTTTAGAGCTGGAGCGCCCACTTACAGAGCCTCAGATCCGGGTTGTGTGTAAACAGACGCTGGAGGCGCTGACTTACCTCCACGAGAATAAGATTATCCACAGGGACCTAAAGGCTGGAAATATCCTCTTTGCTGGAGATGGAGACGTCAAATTAGGTAATCTCTTTCATAAACCTCACTTAAACACTTTCTGGCAACCGAAGGGCAAACACAAATTGCTTCTGACAAGTAGATCTTTACTAGTTGAAAGGTGTTTTAATGTCTTATTGAAAATAAACAGGTCTGCTTTTCATATTGCCTCCAGACATACGTCTCTAAACTTGATTGTTTTGTCCTCTCAGCTGACTTTGGGGTGTCTGCAAAGAATACAAAGACCCTACAGAGAAGAGACTCTTTCATTGGAACGCCATACTGGTTAGTCTCTCAATTGATCAGGAGTAATGATATTGATCGCAATGTAAAACTAAATTTTTTGAATGCAGAGCATCTCAAGCCATGTCCTTTTTTCTTCTACATGAAAGGATGGCACCCGAAGTAGTAATGTGCGAGACGTCAAAGGACAGACCTTACGACTACAAAGCAGACATCTGGTCCCTCGGGATCACACTGATCGAGCTGGCACAGATTGAGCCGCCCAACCACGAGATGAACCCGATGAGAGTCTTGCTAAAAATAGCCAAGTCTGATCCCCCCACACTTGCCACACCATCACGCTGGTGAGAGCTCTGAATCACACTGCTGTGTGTCATTAATGAATCAGAAAATGATAAGCCTTATTTAGCCAGCATATAAATGCTTTATTGGTCCAGCATATCCGAAAGAACTTGCACTGTGGGCATGTGAATAAAAGTTTAAGGGGCTTTTTTAAAAATTACTTTTTGATTGTTGATAAATCAGATCTCAGGACAAATCCAAACTTCGTGCTACAAAGTTGATGAATCACATAAGCAGTCATTTACCAGCCCCAACAGATGAGAAAATAACAACCAGTTGCTCAATACTTAGCAAAATAAACTAGATTTACTAATTGTCCATGCCTTTCACAGGTCTCCAGAGTTCAGTGATTTCCTAAGGAAGGCACTAGATAAGAATATAGACAACAGATGGAACGCGGTGCAGCTTCTACAGGTAATTCATAATAAAATTAAGAAATAATTAAACTAGAGGTGAAGAGACAGTAATTATCTCATTCTGCTCTCAGCATCCGTTTGTTACGAGTGTTAAGGATAACAAACCAATCCGAGAGCTGATTGCTGAGGCCAAAGCAGAAGTGTTTGAGGAGTTCGAGGAGGGGAAAGAGGAAGAAGAGGAGGAAGAGCAAGAAGCACAGCCGGTATACATAGTGTTTAGACTATCTTTAGTACTGGATAACAGTGTTTAGAAACACATTTGTGAAATCAGAAAATGGTTGATGACTTGTAAGTTAGTGCAGTGTGATAATATGTACATAATGTATTTAATTGTGATTTATACTCAATTACACATTTATGTTAAATGATTGAAAAGTGTTATTACTATTTTTTTTCAGTTTTTCTACACTATTATAATCCTTGAAACCTTATTTGCATACAAAGTATAAGATAAATACATAACTATTTTGCATCCACTTCAAAAACTATATGTATTTTTTGTCTATAGGTGGTGCCTGGACACAAACGTGCATTATCCGACACCAGTGTTGGCAGCTCAGAGGATGAGAGACACGGTCAGAACACACCCACTCTTGAGTCGGTCATAGAGAGAGTTGAACCTGAGAAAAAACCCAGTTTAGAGGATGGGGCTAGTGACAAGACCTCAGATACGAGAGAGACTCATGAGACGATTAATTGTGCTAGCGCATCAGACAGAAGTACAGAGGAATCACGCTCTGGTGAGGAGACCGTACCTACCCCAGTGACAAATGAAGAAGAGGTTTCTGATCAGCCAAAACCCCCTGCACCAGATGATGCTGAAAAAGTCATTCAAAAGATTGTAACTGTCAGCGAGGAGACTGGAGAGGTGGAGAAAAACAAAGTGAAGGTAGAAGAGCCAGTCGAGAAGAAAGAACAGTCTGATGAAACGCAAGAGATCGAAGAAACTATAACACATATTACAACAGATGTTAAAGAGGAAAGTGACCAGCCTTTAAAAAGAGAACAGGAGATAAAACCTGACAGCACTCCCAAGACACCCATTGTCGAACAAATAGGTTTAGAGATAGATGAAGAGAAAACAGTAACATCATCTGATTTCCTTACAACAGAAGTGGAGGAGAAGCTTCCTCAGGAGGCAACAAACACTCAAGATGATGCTGAAGAAAAGACTGAGAGATCAGAACCCAGAGACACCTCAGAGACTACAGCTAATACTATACCACAGAACTTACCAACTGAAAAGAAAGAGGATGATGATGTAGAGAAGACCGTTATAACTGAAATGCCTATTGTTTTCATAAATGGAGAAAAAGAAGAAGAGGTCATCACAACAGAAGTCAATGAAGACAGACAAGAGACCCACCCTGAGTGTGACCTGAAAGCAGCTTCTGTAACCAATCCTGATGTTGAAAAGGAGAAGGATTCTGACTCTGGCAGCAGTTCTGCTGCAGATACAAACAGCATCGATATCAATCTGTCAATCTCCAGCTTCCTCTGCAAAAACAAAGAAGGATCTGTGTCTCTGCAGGTACAAAGTTAGCAAATGTTATGCCTAAATAAAATCAAACTTCTACTCGAACTAAATAACTTAATTCTTTCCCACAGGACACAAGGCGCCAGAAGAAGACCCTGAAGAAGACTCGCAAGTTTTTAGTTGACGGGGTTGAGGTCAGCGTTACCACTTCTAAGATCATCACAGATAATGACACAAAGAATGAAGAGCTGAGATTTCTGAGGTAGCAAATAATGCTGGCATCAAACACAAACGTGTCTATATGTATTCTTCCTGTGCTGTGCGCCAGGTTTTGTTTGTATAAATAATGTATAAGCAATAAAGCAACATTAGTCATGACATGTAAACTGATGTATTGTGCTTCAGGCGTCAGGAGCTTCGAGAGCTCAGACTGCTGCAGAAGGAAGAGCAAAGAGCTCAGCAGCAGCTCAGCAACAAACTCCAGCAGCAGAAAGAACAGCTCTTCAGACGCTTTGAGCAGGAGATGACGGTTAGCAGGCATTTATCTCACCAAATTTACAATCAATACGGCCTATGTTTATGGTTGATAGTTTCGTATTGCACATGGAGAAAACAATACATGTTTACCTGCCGCTGTTTTTGCAGATTTGCATGATATTTTGAAGAATGTTGGTAACTGGCACCCATTCACTTGAATTGTTTTTTTGACCATACAATAAAAGGGAATGGGTGCCATTGCTGTTCAGTTACAAACTTTCTTCTAAATAGTTTGTGTTTTATGAAAGTAAGAAAATCGTATGAAATGAAAAGAGGGTGAGCAAATTATTATAGACCTTTTTCCTTTTTGGGTGAAATTGTAGTTCACAATGTTGTGTTTTGTTTTGATGAGTCAGGCAAGCCACTGAACGAGCTCAACTCTCACAGGGACAGCGGCAAACAGCTAAAATTTCTCTAAATACATTTGTGGACAGTTACAATAATTTAGTATTCCCCTTTTTGATTCTCTCTCTTCTTAACAGGGAAAAAAGCGTCATTATGACCAGGAAGTAGAGAACCTTGAGAAAATTCAGAAACAGAACATCGAGCGTCTGGAGCAGGACCACACCAACCGATTAAGAGATGAGGCCAAGAGGATCAAAGCGGAACAGGATAAAGAGCTCTCCAAGTTCCAGAACATGCTGAAGAACCGCAAAAAAGAGGTAATGGGGAAGAGATGGGAAGAGTAGGATGCATTGTGTCTGTGCATGTGATCATGACCTGTTGCTTACGTTATGTTGGTTTTAGGGATGGGCATTTGAGTAATTTCAGTTAAGTTGATTTATTATTCAGATATTAAAATGCATATTTCAATCATTCAATTTAAAAGTGCTATTTTAAGTGATTAGGTAAATAAATAACTTGACTTATGGATTATTCAAGAACATCCCTAACTGGTTCTCTTTCAGATGGGTTGCTTCAATTTTGTCTTGTTTTCTGTGATCTTGTACAATGGAAAACTCTACTTGTGCATTTGAATGCTGATTTCCACACTTTTTAACAAATCTCAGCAGTCCTGCTTGTAAATCCAAAGCAGTTTTTTATCATCAAATTGGGTTTGCTTAGCAAAACTCATGCTCCTGCACTCAATTATCTTCTGTCTCAAAGAGGACTGAGAGGCAGCTTTAAAAGTTAATAGGTGGCTAAGAATTTGCTTAGGAAGACAATAAATGCTCTTTTAATTTCCTCCTTTCTGCTGCTGGTGTTGATATGTATTGAAGGATTTCTATCTTGCTTGGCTTCATGGATCTGTTTTGAGTCTTGGTTGGGGACTTGCTTTTTAGGTAGATGCTGCATTTGCTTGGTAATAGTTATACTGCCTATTACTAATGAGGTAATAAAGAAACACATTTTAAATGCTGTTTGGTTTGTTTCTGCATGATCTGCCAACATTTGACCCAATATATACTATCTCGAATGTGATCTCACACCAAGCTGGCTAAGATAACGTGTGTTTTTGGTTTTTATTTCCTTTAAAAGTGTTTGTTGGTATTTGTTTTGGCAAGCTCTTAAACTCATTGCTTTTCAAGTTAGTGCATGAACATGCTTTAATGGAGTTCTCTCTCTCTTCTCATGATACACAATTTAAATGCATCTTGACTACTTTTATTAAGTATTTCATTTGTTATTTTTAATCTATTTTTTAATCGTGTAAATAAGTGTACATAGAATAGTCGTTTTAGCAGATGTATTTTGATGTCACTAATTATGTTGCTTGTGTGAGTGTGACGTAATGAATGATGTGGTGAAGGTTTCTTCTCATTTACAGAAATACTATTTCTCTGTACTATAGATTATTTTTATGTAGATTTATTTGATAAAATTATTGCTTAAGCAATATTTATCAAAAGATGCACACTTCTGTCTGTCTAGAAAATGGGTTGGTCCTGGCCTTACTTCCTTAAGACATGTCAAATATATTTTTTTCTTGAATATTAATATAAATATTTGAATATAAATAAAACAACAATTTACCTACACACATTTCTATAAACGGTTAACTGAAATGGTCTTTAAAACAGTCTATTAATTTTTTTCCGTGGCTGTATGGGTAAAACTATAAATAAAAATAAAACGCTTATTTTGAAGAGCTGTTATTAAATTTGATCAATTCAAAATCACACAATTGTGCAATCTGTCTGTTCACATTTCTTTGCAAGACTGACACAGTTTGATAGTGACTGACATTGTGAAATCAGGGGTTGCTGGGGTCAATGGAACAGTTTTACACCCCTGGACAAAATGTCTCTGTTTGTTGATCTGACTGACACATTGACATAAGAGTGACACGTCCTATGCTAATCTGCTGACAATAGAACCCTGTTGAGACAACAGGACAGCTCTCCTTACAAAAGAAGAATGGTCAGCTATACAGAAGTTTGCATCTTTTTATACTTGCATTAGTTTTAAGGGTGCCACATTCTAAAAGATTTCGTTTTTCTAAAGGTATAGATGGGATCTTTTTCTGTTCTTTAGCTTCTGATTAACTCCTGGTGTAGTACCTGATCATGGACTGTTGAAATTATCTTTATTAACCTCTGAAATCGTCAATTCAGAAATAACCAGTGGTTCGGAATGATAAGCTCTCAAATACTTAATCAATGCATGACCTTCCCAAACTAATCATCTGGCTACAATAATCCTTTTATGAGAAAGTGAGTCCTCTATACCCAACAGTTTGCATGCTCACACTGTAGGTCAAACAAGAGGTTGGACTTTCCCCCAAACACATGAGAAAAGAGCTCATGAAACGCTTAAAGGAAGACCTAGCAGTCATTCGACATGAAGAGGTAATTTAGTCACTAGCTACAACACATACACATACAGAAACAAATAACCTTAACAGCTTCTTCTGTCTGCTGTCTGGACTTGAAGTGTAGAAAGTAATAAAAATCAAAGTTCGGATTTAGATATTGGTTTAACGATACTTCGAAGTACGATATTTCTTATTGCAAAACTGTTACGAGACTCATCTTAGATTGATGGGGATACTTAACAATAGGATGTTCCTTTAATTCTATTTATTTCACGATCAAAACATGACATCAAAACATGACATACTCTATGCCAGGGAGTCATGTAAGTACCGATTGAATCACCTGCAAACTGAATGTTATGGCAAAATTGGCTTTGAAAGAAACTGAAATTGATATAGCAGGGCTTTATACGTTCAGAGTGAGGAGTTCATTCATACTATTAAAATACATTGTTTTTTTCTACAGAAACAAGAATACAAGCATACAAACGTTAGACATAAGACACTTTTCATTTTTGAGTTGCTATTGATAAAAGATCAAATGCAGCTTTCATGAAGAAAAAAAATCAGAAAGTTGATTACAGAAAGTTTGATTAAACCTTTTGCATTAAGAAAGTTGCTGAAATTTGTATTTCATTTTGTAGCGTGATGTGTAATGTATCGTTAACCCTGCATGGAAATATGTACCGAACCTTGAGCTTAGTGTATCACCCCTAGATTTAAATGTTTTTAGGATTTTATAACCTTGGCATTACAAGCGTGGCATGCTCCAGTACCAGATAAGCTTACAATGTTGAGAACACAAGAATTTAAAAAAGATTGAGTCTCAATGCTGCTTCAGTCATGGTGGAGAAACCTAACAGACTAATGATGTCTGCCGCATGTCATATGACGGATCCCTACTGACCATCAGACTCACCTGCTGCTAAAGCCTTTCTCCTGCTGATGTTCGTCATATGGATAGAACAGATTTCTCTCTCTTTGAGACTGGAAACGTAACAAGAAAGATGAGAGGGGAAGAGTGTATGAGGTGTGTCTGGGTTGCGTTGCGTACGTTGACTGCTGGTGTGTGTCCACTGTTGCTGATGTGGTGGAGTTGGCTGTGTTTTACTCCACAGGGTGTGGCCCAGGTTATGATACAGTCTTTTCAGTTATCTTCATGTGCTCTGTTCAACGCTCAGATGCAGGATGTAAGTCTCCTCTCTCCTCATGAGTCAATCCTCTCACATGTGCCCGCTCGACATGCAACATTCAAAAGAGATATATGTACACATAAATTAGATCAATTACTAATAACGTCTGTTAGCTTTGAGAGCATTTAGTAGATATGCACATTTTAAATTAAGTCATTTTTCTAGACAACATGTGTAGATATCCACTTATGATGCTATTTTTTATGTTAAATAGGGCTGGGTTATGAGAAAAACTTGATTCTATTAACATGGGTTTGATTCTATTTGATTAAATTTCAATTCAATGTAATATTAATAATTTAGTTTTGCAGACATGGCATAAAATACACATTCACATTAATAATAGACCACAGATAATGTTTTGAATTAATTTAAACTCTTTTTATCGAAACAATATAAATGTGGAACACAAACAACTGAAATACTTAAAATTTTATAATTTTATAATTAAAGTAATGAACACACTTTTCCGTTATATTGCCTATGGCACATGCATTATAAGTTAATTCAGGGATTTTTCAAATCAATAATGTTTCTTTAAATTGACGATTTAAGGTTAAAAAAATTTACCCAGCCCTAATGTTTAATGTTGATTTTATTTCTTGACTATACGTCTGGGAGAATAAACCATAGGACAGCAAGTTGTGAGAAAAGCTTTATAATATCGCTACAAATGTTTAATGATTATGGAAGTTAAGCCTTCCTTGAATCCATACAGTGTTGATTACACATCTGAATGATTTATTTATTGAATTATACTGGAGCTGAAGGGATTTGGTTGTGATGTCGATGGCACATGCGAGCAGGAAGATGATCTGTTGTTTTGGAGTGCTGTCGCTGTGTTGCTGCAGTGTCTCTCTATACACTCTTCATACTGTTGAAAAAACTCAAGTCAAGTTTCTGTGCATCACATGCTTTTTTTCTGTGTGCCTTTGAAGGTTCAACAGGAGTACACCAGAGTTCAAGAATTTAGAAGGATTTTTGATATCTTATTATAATTGTGGAGTTGTTTATTAATAAAAATATACATCATGTTTGCTTAACTGATATAGTTGTGGTTGAGCCAGATGCATGGCCTTCAAGCAGGCCCACAGAGTCTGTGACCTCTTTAACATGAAATCATTTCTTAACCACAAACTTTTATTAGATTTCTAGCTCCCACAACAAATTGAAAAAACAGAGTAAATTATTTTTAAGTTATTGCTCAAATTTGGCTCTCAAAATGCAAAAAGCTCAGTATGGGCCTAACTTTAGATTATGTTTCTATGTGCTGTGACTTTTGTATGCGTTGTTTACCTTTTCACTAGTTTCTCTGTTCATATACAATCTTTATCCATTAATTGTGATATATGAGTGTTTTATCTTTGTTAACTGGAAAACATGTGTGGTTTTGCTCTCAATGCTGTGGTGGTATCAGTGCTGTGGTGATGCTCATGTGAAGTGTGACTGATGCTTTCAGGAGCTCATACAGATAGATACATACTAATTTATTATTTCCACTGCTTTTCTACCCCATTCTCTTTCGTATTCTCTACGCAAGGAACAAGAGTTTCTTCAGCGGCAGCAGCAGGAGCTGGATGGAGCGCTTAAGAAGATCATCCAGCAGCATAAACTGGAAATCGCCACTATAGAGAGAGACTGTCTTAATCACAAGCAGCAGCTCATGAGAGGTCAGACACACTTTACAGATGTCCATCTATCTATGTAGAGAGAAAAAGAGCATGTTGGTTTCAGACAGAAGCCCAATTATAATTTCCTCAAGTTCTCCTAAAGGCCAGCCGTATGACTCCTGAGGTTTGTCCCCAAATCTCATTTGATGAGATGATTCAAAACAGAATGTGTTGAAATTAGCCGTGACAACATTTGACCTGAATAAAGGAAATGTGTCTAAACACTGCGGGTTTAAGCAGTGGGGTTTCCTGGTTAAACCCTAGCCTATTGTGACATATTTTCATATTTTTGGCTATGTAACCATGCAGCTCGAGAGGCAGCCATGTGGGAGTTGGAGGAGCGCCACCTGCAGGAGAAACACCAGCTCTTGAAGCAGCAGCTTAAAGATCAGTACTTTATGCAGAGACATCAGCTTCTTAAGAGGCATGACAAGGTGAAATAATTAAATATTAAGCACTTAGATGAGGACTTATAAAAAGAATATTATCATTTTTATTGTGGTAACATTCCTTGGATCAGATTGAGTTGATTTAAAATGAACAATCACTTATTGTTGCTTTGGTCTGTGTTAACTTCAGGAAATGGAGCAGATGCAGGGTTATAACCAGCGGCTGATCGAAGAAATGAAGAACAGACAGGCACAGGAAAGAGCACGCCTACCAAAGATCCAACGCGGAGAAGCAAAGACCCGCATGGCTATGTTTAAAAAGAGCTTGAGGATCACTGGCACAGGAACACCAGAGCAGGACAGAGAGAAAATCAAACAGGTCAGATGATCGAAGATCAGTTTAGAAGAGACTTTGAGCTGTATATGTTACACGTTTGCGTAGTCTTGTCCTACATACATATCTGGAATTTTTGGAGACCTCTATTTCAGGTCTCAGAATGGGAAAATTACAACCTTTTGATTTCGTTTGCATAGGTTGTAAATTTGGTTATGTTCTGAAACAATGGTGTTATCGATCATGTTTTGCTTTTTTTATCACTACGCCACGGCCACAACACCAATGTAATTAAGGGTAACTTTGTGAAGAAGTTTACTTAATCATCAGTTAATACGAATGACTGCAGTCTTGCTTTTGTTGCGCTAGCCATGTTCGTATTTGAACTTGTTGTTACGTCTATGCATGCTCCAACACTTGTTTTAGTGGATCGCAGTGACAGAATTACAGTTCCACATGCTGATCTGGCATTTATGCTACTTTGGTTTCACAGGTTTTGATGCTGAAATATTTCTTTAGATGTGAGATTCTTTCTGAAAGAACAATTGAAAAATAATTGGATTGGGAAGATCTGGCTTTGTTTTGATGTAGCCTTAATGACATTTAAGATCAGAGGATGTGGTGTTTCGTTAAGCTCTAGAATTTTGTTTGTTTTTTTGAGCAGTTTGCCACTCAAGAGGAGAAGAGGCAAAAGAACGAGAGACTTCATCAGCATCAGAAACACGAGAACCAGATGAGAGACCTACAGCTGCAGTGTGACTCCAACATCAGAGAGCTTCAACAGATGCAGGTCCAGAACACGCACTTAGATTTTTTAAGTCTTGTACGCTGATGCCCTCCTGTGGTCATAACATTTACATGCTTTTATTGTTTTCATCAGAATGAGAAATGTCATTTGCTGATTGAACATGAGACTCAGAAGCTTAAGGAGTTGGATGAAGAGCACAGTCAGGAGTTGAAGGACTGGAGAGAGAAGCTTCGGCCCAGAAAGAAGGTCTTATCACGTTCTATCCTGGAATTCAGTATGTGTGAAACAACTCTGATCTTTGTTAGTAAAGAGAATGTTTTATTCTCTTTTCCTTTCTTATAGGCTCTTGAGGAAGAGTTCACACGCAAACTGCAGGAACAGGAAGTATTCTTTAAGATGAGCGGAGAATCTGAATGCCTCAATCCAACGGCTCAAAGCAGAGTCTCCAAATTCTACCCCATTCCCAGCATTCAATCTTCTGGCTCGTAACTCTCATGCTGAAGGTTTTGTGAGAAGCTTAGAGGTGCGGTTTTGGTGAAGTGTTATATGCCTTATGAAGGTATGAAATTGGAAAAAATGCATGGGGTTGGAATGCAATTCTGTATTATGAAATGTATAAGGATGATTTTTTAATAGTGAAGAACAGGATTTATGCATTACCTTAACATGCTTTTTTGCCACATTGAATCCAATGGATTAATGTTTTAAATAACTGTTGTGGTGTCTGTGGTCATCTGGTGGTTTATTTTTGAGACTCGACACAAATTAACAATAGATAAACTCAGGCAATATCATCTTGTCTTTTTTAAATACACGAAGAAAATAGCCTTAAAATATGGGTCAAATGGTGAACATGACATCACAACAGTGAAATTGTGTTAGGTCATTTAAAAAAAATTAACTTGTGGACACTCCAGTTACAATTACGTTCTGTTTTCTAAATGTTGCACAAGATTGTTATACTGTTATCAGATGTTATGCAGTTATGTTGTTTCACTGTGATTTGCCATATTGATCTCTTTCCGAAATAATTTTAGAACAAACCGTTTTTTTAAACTCACCATATTTGCTCTTGATTTATAAAAGATTACAGATTACAAGAGCTTTGCTGTGCCCCTTAACATAAAGAATGTAATATAAACTGTAAGGAACTGTAAAAGTATATTATTGCACAATTTAAAAACATTTGACATATGCAGTGATATCTTCAGTGCTTTAAAACAAAAATAGTGCATTACATAAAGTAGTGCCCTAATATTTTATATAATGTAATTTCTCATTTGGCAAGCTATTCATAACACCCAGGTTTATTTTTATATGCAAAATAATTTCACACCTTTGAAGGACAATATGAATGATTTATGGTATTAAAACGTTATTTATGGATTGTACTGAAGTTTTTATTGTTGCTTTTAAGGTTTCATGTATGTAAAATGGTAATTAAAATTAAATCTGCATGTAACATTGTCTTTATTAAACTTAGTTTTTTTATGGAGGAACACATTCTTTTATCAAACATAGAGCTATATTTTGAATAGTCCTATGCGAGCCTCATGGGTAAGCATAAGCATTTTATTGAAAGTCATGGACCTTTTTCTCTGTTGCTGAGGACTTTTCATGTAATATAAGCTCTATTTTAAAACGTGTATTGTGAAAAACACAAATCATGTTCTGTATCTTATCCATATTATGACATATGCTGTGCTCATGCATTTTTGCTGAGAGAAATCCCTCATGCTGTATTTGACCAGAGATGTGAGGTCTTCGAACAGACCACACTATTTACACAGACGCTCTTTTAAAGGTATGTGCATCCTTTTGACATACTATTGAAACTTCATCCTCTGCTGCACTCTGATGAATATCTGATGCATTTTTGAGGTCAATTTGATTGTGTATGTAAAAGGCTTGTGGCCATTGATATACTGTAAGAATGTTGTAAATAAAATCATTGCAATTTGATTTGTTCAAATTTTGTCCTGAGTTTTTGATCTTTGATGTTGCTTATGTCCTAGCAAAGATGTTTTAAATACTTTATTTTCTTTGGACTGGTTTGTCATTTTACATTCAAATCTTTCGATGTTTGCGAAACATCCATAAAATTCATTCAATACAAAAACATTTTGTGGTAAAAAATAAAAAACAATTATCTAATAAAATAATTAAGTGTAAAAAGTCAATTCAAGTGCTTTAGTCAATATCAAATATTAGCTGAAAAAGTGCAAAAATGTAAAACTGTTGTACTAAACCCACACTAATAAAGCTCTGAAAGTTTGGAATGTTTGGATTAAAATAAAGCATGCATTTTCTTGATTATAAAACTGTATATTGTGATAATATAGGACCCAAACAAGCCTCTGACCTGGTTTACTTCATTAAGAGAGGCAAGTTTATGTATTAATTTTAAAGATATGCATCTTTTCTTTATGATATTAATAATCCTACTGCTGCCACTTTATGACCCCTCACACACCAGTGCTTCTCCTCCATCTACCAGATAGGGCATCACCTAAAGTTTGATATAAAAAAAAACTTGTCAGATTGACTGGTATAGCATCATCAGTTGTTTGAGGTGACTGTTCAATCCTCTCTCTAACCTTTTTCCCCCTTCTCTCCTCTTGGTCCTTCAAGTCCCCTTTGTCCTGGCAGGCCGTGTATTCCTGAGCTTCCTATTTCCCCTGTGGATCATGCAGAAACATTTAGCAATGGTGCATCTTTTTCCCCACTATTTGATGCCCTGTGAGATTTGAGCCACACGATTAATGGCTGGAATTATTATCAGATCTTGTCACCTTTCTCTCCCTTTGGTCCTGGGTATCCTCTCTCTCCCCTAAGTCCCTGCCTTCCAGGGGGCCCTGGAATAGTCCCATGTACTAAGAAGAATAAAATTGTCATTAAAATGATCTAACCAGCATTTGCCCCATCATATATTTCATCAATGTAAATAAAAGTGTTCACTGACTTCTAAAGAAGTCCACAAGGTCAGCAGTCACGTTTCCATAGGCAGCAAACACACGACTGTACCCAGGCGAGCCAGGAGGACCGGGAGGCCCTGGAGGTCCTTGGAACCTTTGTTCTTGTCCTCTCCAGTATCCCTCTGTCAGATCCTGCAGAAGACCTTGATCTATAAAAATAAAAAATAAAAAAATTTGGTTTTTTTCTAGTATTAAGGTAATTAGAAAAGTGAATTGAGTACTTTGTACATTGAGTTGTGATTGGTCCTTCTTGCTTATATTAAAATACATTAAAATACATTGTTTTACAAAAACACTTTTTGAGCACTGGTTTTGTAAAGAGATAATTTTGTTCACTTTCATGCTATTTAAACCTCTATGACTGTCTATGTTCTGCCAAACACAAAAGAAGATACTTTGAAGAATGTTGGTTAATAACACTAACCCTGTTGATTTCGATTGTATGTACACAAAAAAAGTTTAATGGTTTTCCATCTTTGAAAGATAAACTAAACTAAAAAGACTCACTCTTTATGTAGTCAGTCACTTTCAGTGCAACATTCGAGTAGTCCAGTGCTTCTCCCGTCTCAGTGCCAAATCGGCTTCTCACACCCTGATAACTGTATCCTGGTTCACCACGTTCACCTTTCTGTCCAGGTGGTCCAGGAGTCCCAGGGCGACCATAGTGTCTTACAGCGTCACCTGAAGAAAGGGACACTATTAACTGATACTTTATCTTACGATCATGTGTTATACAAAAATACAAGCAAATCCAGGACCTGATTCAAGCAGTTTGCTATGACAATGCAGGGTGGAGTGAGGCTGCATAACTTGGTGTATCGTTTAAACATTCACCTTTCTAATAATTTATCACGAAGTTATACTAGTGTCAGCTTTCAAGTTACAAACTCACTGTTGAAGTACTCTTGTAGCTCAGCACGAATGTGTTCCCGCTGGGCTTGGGAAGATCCAGTGTATGATACGAGGCCTGTAACATCTCCTGGAGGTCCTCGTGGACCAGGTGGGCCTGGAGGTCCTCTAAAACCATTTTCTATAGATCACAGATAGGCATCATTTTATGATAGACTCCGTATACAGTGGATGGTACAAAAATGTATATCAAATGACTCACTCTGTAGGTAGAGCTGGATGTCCTCCAGTTTTAAACCTGAGATCACGGTAGAGCTGCTTCCTGAAGCTCCAGGCGGGCCAGGAGGTCCCTGAATGCCGGGAGGACCAGGGAGCCCAGGACGTCCAATGCTTCCGCTAAGCCCTGACCCTTCATGCAAATAAAGGGAATGTAAAAAAATGTTTTGTTTTCTTTAGAAAATGCTTTAAATGGTTAAATATTGAAAAGATATACATACTCTGAATCAGAGTGGTTATGTCACTGTAGGTAGAGCCTGGTAGGCCAGGGGCACCGGGAGGGCCTGGTGGTCCGGGTCGATTTATCATCCCTTGCTCTAGAAACAAATTTACATATTTCATTAAACAACTCATTTTGAAGAACAATATATATGTATTTGTAAACTATGTATCAAAAAGTCCAACCAAACAATCTTTACTCAAAGTTATTGTGTATCTTTTTGTAACCATGCTTTGTTTTTCCATATAAAGTGGCAGCCTTCTTTAAAGCTTCATTCATACTTGACTAGAAAGCTCTTAAAATTTCTTTGTGGAGCAGTTGCATTAATGAGTAGCATATAATGCAAAAAAGTTAAAAACAAGATTTTTAATATCTTATAATTAAAACTGGAATAATAAAGTGAAAGTGTCATGACATACAGCCAAGTATGGTGACCCATACTCAGAATTCAGCTCTGCATTTAACCGTCCAAAGAGCTCATACACAACAGTGTGTACACACACACATCAACCATGAACATATACTCGGAACATATAATTTTTTTTTCAAATTTTGTGTTTGTTACCCTTGTGTTGAAGAAATGACATGCTTCTTCCTTAACATAAAATGTAGCTACATAACTCTGAATAAACTGAATAAACATACCTCTCATTATTCTGATGACATAATTTGCTACCTCCTGTGTGTTGAAGCTACTAGCAATACTGCCGGGTGCTCCCGGTGGTCCTGGAGGCCCAATCACATATCGCCGAACATCATCTCCTGAACAAATGAAAAGAACCCAAGTCAAACTTTGAAATCAATGATATCCACAGATCTGTTAAGAGTATTATACCCAAGTATACCTGATATTATTTACTCACTCTGTAACAGAGAAATAATGTATTCAGCAGTTATGGTTCCAGGTGGGCCTGGAGGGCCAGGTGGACCTTGAGGACCTTGAATGACACTGGCACCACTGGTACTACTTCCACCATTGCCACTACTGCCACTACTGAAACCAATGCCCCTACTTCCACCACTGCCACCACTGCCACCACTGCCACCACTGCCACTACTGCCACTACTAAAACCACTGATTCCCGAACCTGAAACAAGACAACAGTATTACCCTTCTGTTATTTAGTGTTATAGTGTTTGTGCTATGTAAAGCATTCACAGAAGGATTCAAAATGGGAGCCTTATATAGCTTTCACTTATATTGATACAGTATGCTTTCATAGTGTTATTTTATGAATTATTGTTTGATGCTTGTTTAAGTTTCTCCAAGACATGCAATATAAGTGGGTTAGGACTTTTCATAAAAGGAATCATTTGATTGGACAAATGAGTCAAATGACAGTGAGACTGATAAATTAATGTAAAGGCATACGATCAACTGGCCTACACTAGGATTTATTTTGTATTTTTTTGAGGAGTGTAAGACTTACGTTGAAGGTAGGCGATAACCCGAGATGCCACTTCCTCCACAGACACTGAAGCCCCAGGTGGACCAGGTGGCCCTTGAATACTAGACAAGTGCTTCCTCATGCTTTCACCTTGATAAAGACATTCAAAAACCATTCAAAGGCGTTTCTTCAAAATTATCATTCAGATGAACTTGCACTCACTCTGCATGTACTCCATGATGTAACGACGATAATCTGCGGTTGAATGTGATCCACTGGAGTGGCCTGGAGCACCTGGAGGTCCTGGAGGCCCTGGAGGACCAGGTCGCCCTTGGGGCCCGACTGCAACTGACCAGAAAAACCTTATGACTCTACAGTATGGAAGGAACCATACTCTACTGATTTATGTGTTATTATACACTGGGTCCATTATAATTGAAACCCACACTTGCTTAAATCAGTTACTACTTTAGAGATAATACAGTGCTTAAACAAGACATAAGCTTATTATAGTCCGAAACACTGTATATTTCAATTTTAAAGAAAAGTTTACCTCTTGATTCTCCTTGTAATATGGCTGTACCTGGTATTCCAGGCTCCCCTACAGAATTAATACAACGAAAACAGGAAAACTGTAAGAAACTAACACTTGTAAACAGTGATTCCTGATCATTATTTAAAGATTTACCGTTACGACCATCTCTTCCGGGTGGTCCAGGGGGCCCTGGGGGACCAGGTGATCCTTGCCCTTGACCAACACCATATTCAGTGACTATAAAAAAAAACAATTTCAAATCAATTGAAGTTCTGCAATAAAACATCCAAATGGTTGGCTACAATTAAACTAAAATTAAATGTCACATTTTTATGAAATTGTAGGTGGCTTGAAAGCTAACTAAAACAATATCAACAAATGTTTTAACTTACTAACTCTACCAGAACTCCCCGGAAGGCCAGGTTGACCTGGTTCTCCTAAAAAATATTATAAAAAACAAAGTAATGGTTATAATATGACTCTTGTAATTGATAGAAGGTTCATAACTGAGATTTTTATTGAAGAGTTTTGAGCAGAGCCTCACCTTGATATCCCCTTGGTCCTTGGGCACCTAAAGTTTACATACATATTAATAATTTTTTGATATAAGTTGGGTAACTGCTATCTGATTATGCTTTCAAAGTGAGATAACAGGTTAATGACTGAAAGCAATGTCAACGGAAAAGAAAAGTGAAAAACAGTGTCATGAAAAACTGTGTAATAGTACACTAAAAAATTAAAATTGTGTCGAAATTTACTTGCCCTCTTGTCATTTGAAACCTATATTATTACCTCTTTCTGCAGAAACTGTGTAATGGTTCACCCAAAAATGTAAATTGTGTCATAATTTACTTGCCCTTTTGTCATTTGAAACCTATATTTTTTCCTTTTGCTGAAGAACACAAAAAGAGATATTTCAAGGAAAGTTGATAACCAGACCACAGCTGGTACGTATTCACTTCTGTGCCATTCACCAACACTCTTATCAAATAATATCAACCTATTATTTTTTTTGGTTTGCAAAAGAAAGTCATACATGTTTGAAATGACAAAAGGTTGAGAAAACTATACTGTGGGAACTATAACCTGAAAGATCGGTTTTATTCATTTGAAAACTTAATCACTCACCTGTTGAACCTTTAGCACCTGGAGGTCCAGGTGGCCCAGGTGGTCCTCCAAAGAATGTTCCTGTTTTGGCAAAATCAGGCTATAAGATTTTATACACGTACACATTTATAATATCATATAAAATCACATGTTGTGCTGTAACCAAACCTGAATTTGGCACAAAGCTTCCTGAATCTCCCTTCTCTCCCTTTTGACCTGGTCTTCCGTATCCTAAGACAACCACAAACAGTGTTACACTACAGAAGTCTGTTTGAGAGCTTTCTGCTATAATTTTCTTCTAACTGGTAAAAAATTAATGCGCTAAATGCCAAACCTTTTGGAAAGATCTCATCTTAAATTGATAATAAAGTGAGAGTAATTATACCTGTTGGACCTTGGGGTCCTGGTGGTCCTTGTATGGAATCTCCTTTAGGAATTAAACCATGTGAAATGAGTCAGTGTGTTCAAATCTCATTTCATTTTAGGTCAAATCGTAAAATACAGTTATAACTACGAAACACATAGTTAACTCAAAGATGTTCAAGATGTTGATCTTTTTATTGTACCTGGACGTCCAGGAGGTCCTGGGGGACCAGGAGGACCAGGTAGTCCAGTAACTCCAGTATTCTGAGCACCATAAACACCTAAAACATCAGATACAAGGATGTGAGCCAATGTGTGTTTCTTATAATATTATTCAGAATTTAAATATTTTAAATAACTTACTTTCTGCTCTCCTTGAACTCACAGTCTCACTGGTTCGGACTACGATGCCAGGTTCACCTTGATCTCCTTGATCTCCTTTGGCACCTTTAAGGCCTGCATTAAAATAGATATGTAAAGGTAAATGAAGTATAATTGTAGTGAGATTTTTAATGTACTTTGTGATTTTATAAAACATCATGAGCAAAGGCTTCAGATGCAGATTTACCAGGCTGACCAGGATGTCCAGCAGGGCCAATGGGACCTATTGTGACAAGATAAATATTTTACAACTTGATATCAGAAGTGTACAAAAATGTGAAAAACATATGGTAATGCTTTTGAATTTAGTTAAGTATGCCGCTGATGTTCTTTTTTCATTCACAGGTCCACATGTCACATTTGGCTAAGATGATATATTTTATAAAACCTTGAGTGCGCTAATGGATTATAGACGGCATTTCTAAGATGTGAAATCCATAATGTCTGTAATGCAATATGAGGATTGTTACAATATGAGGATTGTCTTTAATGCTTTTGTTTTAAAGCTAGTTCATATGTTTTAACAATGGAATACATGAAGTTTATACCCGAGAGTCCTGGAGTTCCAGGTGGGCCAGGAGGTCCAGGGCTGCCAGGTGGACCAGGTACAGTCACTGAGCTTGAGCCAGCTGCAAAATCAGGAAAATCCACATTATAGATGATAACTTTATTTATCAAGCTATACAGTGTGTTCTAATACATCCAATAGTCCTACCTGCATTGATCACTCTTCCAGGTGCACCAGTCTCACCTGTTAACATATTCACATTGGATTTCAATGTCCCAAAAAATAATAAAAATACTACAAAATAAAATAAAAAAAACTTCAAAGCAGATTGTCACACCTTTAACTCCAGGTTGGCCAGGACTTCCAGGAATGCCTGATTAAAAAATAAAAAATGTAAAAATTCACAAATATCTAATATTAAAGTACAGAATGTACAGAACAAATTAAATGTAGTGTTATACCTGGAGGTCCTTGTAAGCCAGGAGTGCCTGTTTGTCAATGAAAAGCAATTTAGATAAAAAGCATATAATTTATTATGATAAACACCTTTAAGTCACTTGAGGTTAAATTATAATATGGTAAATGATATTGACTGTGTAGCCAGATTACACTAAATATTTTTTATTTGTCATTGATTCTTTACCTGGAAGCCCAGAATCACCAGGTGGCCCAGCTGGTCCTCGGATTCCTGGCAGACCGATTGACCCAGTTTCACCTAAGGATGAACAAACACAATAAAGAAACAAATGCAAATTAAAACCAAATACAAATCCTTGCTTTGAAACAAAAATTTTTTTTGTTTTGAAATCAAAGAATATGAAATTGATTTACCTCTTTGGCCCTTTTCACCGTCAGCTCCTGAAGGCCCTAGTTTAACATTTCAAATGAATTATAAATAAATTTTTTAGTTGTCTAGCATTTTTTAAAAATACTGTACTATCTTTGAACCTGCACATAATGAACTGTACAATGAATCCTAAACAATGAACTGTATATAAAGATTGGCAATGAAAACATCCAGGTTATGACAACAATGCACAAACAAAACATTTAACGCATTGAATTAAAGCTCAGAACATTATTTTATTTGAAAGTAACCTTAGCTAAATAAAAAATATTTGTCACTTATTCATCAATCACCTGCTGATCCTTTAGCTCCTTTCTCTCCAGCCGCTCCAGGTCTCCCTGCAAGCCCAGGAACACCTGATAATATGAATAAAAGCATAATAAGATATTTGTCCTCCTGTGACAATCTGAACCGAAATCTCTGTCAAGGTTCAGCCTAAACTTAATTTACATACCTGGCATCCCAGTGTCTCCTTTTTCACCATGATCACCTGGTAACCAATCAAACACAATTTCCCATAGATGACAGAGTAGGTATATTAATAATAATTTAACAAAAGTAAATGCATTTTTAGAAGTAATTTAAAATGCATTATAATGCATGATACAATGAAATTTTAAAACTAATTTATAAGATTAGGACTTGTTACCAACCTTTAATACCATGTAGACCCCTATCACCTGCAAAAAAATATAGTTTAAAAATATGCAAATTGGAATTCATTGCTTGAAGTGACTAAAAGTAGGGCAAATCAAAATCATTCATTCAGAGCACAACTACAAACCTTTAGGACCAGGTTCACCGCTGAAGCCTCGAGGACCTTGCTCACCTGCACAGGGACAAAGCAAGCTTCAGTTTTATTTGGGATTTTTTAACATGATGTCAAGTAACATATAATGCCAATAAAAAGAGGAAAAGCATTTTATTTGCAAAACAAAGAGTTGACTACCTTGAATCCCACCAGGACCTGTTAAACAGATAAGAAATTAAGTTCAAATTGACAAACTTTATATAAACATTTTATGCATATAAAGGCTAGGTGATGGTTGTTGTTTGCACTAATGTTTCCATTAATGAGAAGTTTATTTCATGTGGGGTATTAAATACAACAAAGTTTACATTCATATTAACCTCTTAAACCTTTTAAAACCTTAATTAGATTTCAGTGGAAAATACTAAAATTATTGATGAAAAGTTCGATAATTTATTTAAAAGTTTATGTAAGGAAAAAATATGCAATTATTTAACAAATTCATGTTTGTAATACATACCTAATATTTTTGGTAAATTCTAATATAAATATTTGTGTTAATAAGATTGACTCTTTTGGTCCATATCCACAAAAATTAAACGGTGTATTTAATTCATTTCAAAGCTTGTACTATTTAGGATATCATTACATTTTGAGTGTACCGTCACAACTACGAAAAGTACAATAATAGCCTTATAAAGACAATTACATATTGTTTAGTTTGTAAATAAAGTTTTTTTTAACCTTTAGGCCCAATTGCACCAGGAATCCCAGGAAAACCAGGTAAACCTAGACAATACAAAACGTTAAGTGTTAAGAAAATAAGGTAACAAGCTATGATGTAAAAATAAATAAATAAAATGGTCAAGTTTATTCTGTGTTGTTATAGCACACTCTTACCTCTTTCACCCTTTTCTCCAAATCCAGGTGGTCCTGGCTCTCCACGGACTCCAGGCTGTCCATCTCTTCCCCTAAAACCTGCGGATCCGTCTGCACCCTGTTCACCTGTAAAACACATTTTAAGTGTTAAAGCATGCATTCATGTTTTTCTGTTCTCTTGTGTCATCATTAACTCTCCCTCTCAATGACTTTGCTCTGCAGAACACAAAAGAAGATATTATGAAAAATGTTGGTATTCGGTCCTGTCCTTCTTGTGGTTATTTGCCTTAGAAGGACAGGATCATTATAGTCCCATGTCTCGTGTTTGTGTTGGAAGCACATGGCCATTGTTTCTTTGTGCCATGTGCTCTTCTGTCTTGGTCTAACCCCGCCCCCTTGTTTCCATATTCATTATGCCGTTATGAGTTTACGCCCTTCACCTGTTTCCCTTGTTATCTGGTCTAGTTTCTTCTTCGTGTTTGTCTTCTTCGTTAGTCTAGTCTAGTCTAGTCCCTCGAGGGATTTTATGTCGTGATATGTATGCTTTGTATAAAGTATTTTTGTTAAGAGCTGTCTGCACTTGGGTTCTGTCCTCAGAATGACAAAGTGAATGGTTCCACTGAGGTTTGGTTACCCACTTTCTTCAAAATATCTTTTGTGTTTTACAGACTTGAAGATGAGTAAGAGAAAATGATGCCAGAATTTTTATTTAAATGTGAACTATCCCATGACAAAAGTTAACTTTCCCATAGCATTATGAGAAGACACAGATTTTTTGTTTAATACACTGGTTTGCCGTTTAAACCCATTGTATTTTCCTGGTGTTAAATAATGTGGACTACCTTTTTCCCCTTTTGCTCCATCTCGTCCTGGATGTCCTGGCGCCCCAGGAGCCCCTTCGGTGCAACATCAAAAGACATTAAAATCTGAATGTTGGATTTAATTATGACTTTGGTGTACAAACAGATCATTTATCATTCTCACCTGATTGTCCTGGAAAGCCACTGTCCCCTACAAAACAATTTGATATGTTAAGCTTGTGTACAAAGTTCTTTACAGTTCATAAAACACAGGACTAACCTCTGGGCCCTGGCGCTCCAGTGTCACCTAAAGGGAGAAAAGTAGAAAACATGTGATGAATGTAAAACTGCGATTTTTTTCTAACAGATTCATAGAGGTTGTCTTTATTTTCTGTACCTTTCAAACCCTGCAGTCCTCCTTCAGCTTTGATTAAAGACATAAGTTGGTCTACAGAAAAAGGTTTGTTGTTAAAATATACACATCTTAATTTTTAAATATATTATAAAATACACACTCAAATACAGAAATACAGTTTTTTAAATGGTTCAGAATAATATCATATTATAATATAAACTCAACTTTTTTATGTATATAGTATAATATTATTAGGGACCACAAGGTGATTTGTAAATAAATGTAACGTGAATGGCTTTATGTAAGGATCAGGTCCCGAATTTAGAAATGAATATGATGTAAGGTCCTCAAAGAGAGACGTACCTCTCATGGCATCAGACTGCATCTCAGCTTTCAGAATTTTCTGTATATTTGTCTGCAGTGCAACACTTCCAGAAAAGGCCGTAGACCCCAGATCCAATGAATTTTCATATGCAGATTTAACTCCACCGCTGTTTACATTATGAATGTCATCAATAGAAGCTGACAGGCGACTTGTGTGTGCATTCATGGAGGAGGAAATTTCCTCAAGAGTACTGACACGATTCTTCAGTTTCTTCACCTCCTCGGCTACAGAAAAGAAGATGTTTGCATTTACTACAATGTGATTATTTCCAATCATCGGAGAAGACTAAATCGATGTAACATGTTTACAAGACAGGAGATTACCTCTTAAATGTGGTTTACATTTAGTCTGAGTGTTTGTTAACACAACGCAAACAATGATCTTAGACCCAGTAGGTATGTGTTACTGGCTATTTTTTATCTATATTTGCATCAACTGCAAAACGCTGTTTGTGGGTGTATTGTATTGGAGTTCTGTGCGATGATTAATATAAAATTAGATGGAAAACTTCACAACACTGTCTGAAGGTCAGGAGCAGTGTGGATGATAAACTCAATCATGTTTATGAATTCGTGCTTATGATGCATGGCAGAAGCATTAATGCACCTTGATCAGAGAAGCATAAAATGTGATTAAGGTGTTTACATGCCTGTATGTTTTGCTTAAAATTGGTGCACCAACATATGTTAATACAATTATGCTAAACACATTATTTAAGTAATTATTGCATTTACATGGGGTAAAGTTTAATTGTCAAAATCTCATAATAATCGCATTATGAGGGTCAATATAGACGTAGTTATTGATACATCATTGAGGCACAAAGGCGAATTAACAAAACAATGAGGAACTACAAATTGAGGTACTAACAGTATTACTATGGTGTACATAGCTATAAACCTATCTATAAATTCCATTTTAAAATGTTAAAATGTAAAAAAATATTTATTGTGTCTTGGTAAATATCAAAAAGTAAAACAGTTATATTAACTTAATTACATCTTTTAAAAACATTCAATAGATTTTTGGGTAGAACATATAAAAATATTTGATTAGAATTTCTCTTAAATTTAAGTTTAAAAAAGGATGTATTTACCAAAAGTATAATTGTTATATGCCGACTAACATTTGTGGTGAGTTCTAATAGAAATATTTGAGTGTTCTAATAGAAATATTTGAGTGAATCAGAATTTTTTTTTACAGATTTAAAATAACTCACCATTTCTTAATATGTGGGGTTTTTTAAAAACTTTTTTTGGCCTTTGTTTGGTGTCCAAGACCATGTCATCATGTCTTGGTCTCAGACTTTATTTTAAGATCTATCACCAGTCCATAAATGTGTCAATAACACTAAATCACTGTGGAATTGTGGAATTTATATGTTAACATTTTAGTGTTTTGTGCTGGTCTTGGTCTTGACTCTGTCTCGACCTGTCTTGGTCTTTAAACCTGGTCTCAGTCTTGTCTTTTAGTATAGGTTGTCTTGACAACAACACAGATTCTTAATGATATTAACACTCTAACAGAAATGATAGACCTACCTAAAGCAATGAGACCAAACAAAAGTCCAAGGAGCAGCAGCAGACCAAGCAAAAAGCCCAGGAGCCACTTCCACCAGGAACAGCAGTGCGGCCCACATCCGCAGAAACCCCCTGCACAAAGACAGTCATCCTCTTTCTGAATCTCTGCAATAAAACATCATCAGCAAAAAATTAACAACAGAGATCGGTAAAACAGATGAATATTATGCATTTGTTATATGTGACTTTGAACATATAAGTGTACTGTACTGTATATAATAACATTATTTAACAAGAATAATAAATAGCTTTTAAATAGTTTACCTGCATATGTAGCTTTATCTTTTGTTGCCACTGCTGTAGACCCATCTTTAAAAAAGAAAATTTTGGGTATGTGAACCCATTTTTTAAGATCTAGGCAACACTTCTTTTAAAGCTTTTATACCTTTAAAACGTTATAGATGAGGGTGCATTACAAAACTTTAGAGAATATTCAAACTATATTCATAGTACATTAATGCATTAACGAAAGTGTATATTTTTGGTATATTTTAGAGTATGTATTTTAACAACTTTAAGCAGTATACTTGCTTTTAAACCTTATACATTAGAACACATTCTTACAAATTATTATATTTCTTACAATATGCACCAGTGCCAGACTTGACTGGGGCACTTTCAGAATAGCTGGTGGTGAATGCTTCCTTCTTCACCGAAACATCTGAATATGAATCTGAAGAAAAAAAATTGTGCAGTGTTTAGTTATTCAAAATGAATTGCTCTAGAAAATGACACACTATTTATGATTTATTTAAAAATGATCATCATTAATAATGCAGTCCTGTGTTTACCTGCTTTGCCATTGGGGGCACTGCTAGTAAACTGTTTGCCACTGTCTTTGGTCAAAATAAGTTCTTCTGTCTCTCTCCTTAAAGGAATGTTCTCTTTTTCTGATGTCAGGTATTTCTTAGTCACATTTTCATTAAGGACCCTTGTACCAGATCCTTTTAATGACACATGGTGTTTCAGTTTATAATGCAGCAATTTATTACCTTTCATGAAGCAGTAATCTTAATACTGAGTTAATATCATAACCACCTGAAGTGGACATGCCCATACTAACTGCTGCAGTGCTGTTCGGACCTGCTGAGTAATTTTTCTGCACTCCATATCCTAAAAAATGCATACAAATAAAAAACATGTAACATTTCTTATTTAACAGGGTTGGTTGCAAAAAGTCTAAGGAAAATGTATTTTATTTTTACTCAATGGAATTGTGTAGACTTGGATGTCCCAAGTATATTGTTATTATACATGACATCTTAACTCATGTGAGAGTTTCTGATTGTACATAGCTTTACATAACAAATACCTGAAGTGGAGAGGCCTGCGCTGACTGCAGCACTGCTGCTTGGGCTTGTTGAGTAATTTTTTTGCACTCCATATCCTAAAGAATACAAGAGATGCACAATATTGAGTGTAAAATATGAGTTTTTCAATTGTTCTGAATGTAATATCCATATATCACACAATCAGATTACTTTTTAATTACCATGTATTGTGTATAGAAGTCCTATGCTTAGTTGCATTATTAAATTGTAGTTCATAATTTATTTTAAATTAAAACAAACACCTGAGGTTGAGACACCTGTGCTCACTCCAACAGGGCTGCTAGTACTTGTTGAATAGTTTTTCTGCACTCCATATCCTGGTGAATGCAAGAAATAAAAAAAGAGGGTATTCAAGTGTATCTCAAACTCTCAAAAGATATTGGCATTTCCACTTGTCCAACAACAAAAAATGATGTAACTGTATGTACACTCTCAGTCAAAGTTTTGCTCACTTATTCATTCATGTTTTTCTTCATTTTAGAATACCAATAAATTCCCCAAAATGATGAAGAAATAAAACAAATTAAATTAATGAAATTATATCCTTTTTATTAAATTGTTTTATATTTGATCATTTTCAGTGAACTTCATTGTCACCTTTTGATTAGAATTGGCAGATGTTTTTTCTTGTCATTTGCTCATGCAGCTTGAGGTCTCACCCTGTAATGCTTTATAAGAATTTTAAAGGAGTCCCCGTCTATTCGGTGCCCTCATTAGTTGTTCTTTTTTCAACATTAAGACGTTCATTTACAAGTATTGTAATAACATGTATGTTTGCTGGATAATATTAATTTAATTTCAGAAATTTTGACATGCACCTTCAGATTACATGTTTTTAAAACAACGAGAAACACTTCACTAAAGTGTCCTAAAACTTTTGACTGGTAGTGTATTTATATTTTATGTGTATAGTAACGCACAAAAATAAAACTATATAATACAATTCTGAAAAAAAAAAACACCTGAAGAGGAGACACCTGTGCTCACGCCAACAGTGCTGTTTGTGATTGATGAGTAATTTTTCTGAACTCCATATCCTTAAAAAAATAAATACATACAAATTTGTTATCTTTGAATTATAAGCGGGAATATTCGTTATACTTTGACACGTGACAATGTCATTTCCAAAATCAATAATGTAATGTTGGTCTCAGCTGTATACCTGGAATTGTGTTAGCTCCACTGGAACTTAGAACTCCAGTAGTTGAAGCTAAATTGTTTTGGAATCCATACACTATACACCAAGAAAAAACAACATTATGTTAATACATGTGTGTATTGAAGGTGTGTATTAATTGATTTATTCCTCAAACCCCATCAGGTCAAACTATTTTTTTTTAAATACAACCAATTGACCTGATAAAGAGGAAGGTGATGTGCTGTTTCCAAGAGCAGCTCCTGTTGACATGTTGTTGGTGTTGCTGTGGAAGCTGTAGGCTGAATTACCGGTGGAGGTTCCAGCGGGCAGTGTTGAGGAGTTCCATATGAATGAGGACAGGTCAGTGTCCAGAAAGGTGTTGTCATATTGCTCAACTAAGAGTACAGGAAGGGAAGTCTTAACACTTGGAATAGGTATGGAACATGACTTATATGTACATGTGAAAACCACTGTAGGTGTAGTGGAAATAGCTAACAGCAATTTATAAGTAATAAGTTCATCCTGTCATCCGCCTGAGCTCTCATCATGTTGTTGTCATTACCTGGTTTGGTGGAAACGCAGGTCTCTACAGTGGTTTTGCGAGGGATGGGCAGGGTAGAGGTGCAGGAAGATCTTGTGGGGCTTACGCTGGCGGAGCGTGACCCTTTCAGTAACTTTTTCACATCATCTAGCTCTGTCCCTTTTGAAACAAGGTATTATCACAATGTATCAGTAATTTTGCAGTCAAAACATGCCTCCACTTTTCACTTTCCATTTTTCTCATTTATCCACTGTACTGCTAATACAGCATATTTTTAAACATTCTGTGTTTTAAAAATATTGTGGATCAATAAAACTACATTTAACAAATATGGAAAACCTACATCTTGTAGATGGAGATGCACTCTGCAATCTTGTCCTTATTTCTGTCTCTAAAGTAGAGAGGGATTGAAATAGAGATAGATAAGGGGGGCATAGAAAATTGTTCAATACAATAGTATACATTTAAATACTATTGATATGATAGGAAAATATATATATAAAATGTTTAAATATGATTATAGTGTAATGTTTAGGTGTAAAACCAAAATATGTTTTAGTATGTTATCATATTGTGTTTGCCAGATGTATTTTTTAATTTTGTATTCAATCATGGCTTGATTGAAATACCTGCTGTTTAATTGATATTAATTGGAATGCAAGATGTAAAAAAAATCTATTCGAATAATAAATTATTCCGGTGATGATAAATGCTGAAACAAGAAATAATCAAACATATAAATTATATTCCTGAATTATTTCAACACATTTTCAGAAACTTCTTATTCAATGATGTAATTTCTGTACATTGTCACTGTCCTTCAAAAATCTTGTATATTTAAGTTTATATATTTTATCATTATTCATTATTATTTGTCATCCTTGGTGTTTGTTGCAGGATTTTGAGGAAATCTAACCAAAAACCTCAAAAAATATGTGTAAACTTATTTTTTAAATACAATACCATGTTGTTGTTTTCCATTTGCTGAAAATGGAAATTTTACCATTTTTGAAAGTGGAAGGACAGCAGTTATATATTATTAATCTCACCCCTGCTTTGAGTCCTTCCCCTAGATGATCCTAGTGAACACATAAAAAAAGCCTTGGTATAAATCTTGTCATGATGGATTAACTTGTCATTCATTTTATGTGATTTTGTGTATTACCATAGTCTTTTCTTTTGGTCTCTGGAGATGAATTGTCACTTGAGCTTCCTAAAACAGATTACATGTTTAAGTGAATATAACAAACATAAGAAAAAAAAACACATTTATTTTGCAACCAATCAACTCTTTCAAACCATTGTAACGAGTGGAAAGAGAGGTTTTGCTTTTCCTCTCCAGAAATGAGGGGGAGACGCAGGACTCTTTTGTTCTCCCCGCGGCATCGGTGGAGCTGGACCTCACTCTTAGCCCAGAGCCCAATCCAAAGCCAGTGTCAAAACCATCATAGGAACCAGCCGCCTTCCTGCTTATAGTCACTGAGGTCTCTTCTGTCAGAAAATCACTGCCCAGACCACCAGATCCTAAACCACCTGTGCTCAGACCACCAGATCCTAAACCACCTGTGCTCAGACCACCCGATCCCAAACCACCTGTGCTCAGACCACCAGATCCTAATCCACCTGTATTCACACCACCAGAAGCTACAATACAGAGACAGACAAATGTAATTGCTTGATTATTTAGGCCTACTGATGTGTTTTCTGTGTTTTTGAAAAAAGAATGCTTACAGGAAAAGAAGTAAGAACTGTTTTGGGTTAAAATGTTTCGGTCCAGGCTAGAATTTCCAGAGTTACTTGACATTCCCTTGCTGGAGGACACACTGATACCTCCTGGGGGTTAAAAACATGACAAATTGCAACAGTTTGCACTGTGACCACATATCGCAAGACGTACTCTCTTGCACACTATGTTACAGAGAAGATATAATATAAGAGGATGAACACTGGGTAACTTACGTGGTGGGAGAGATGTAAGTCTGGTTTCAGTGAGGCCTGTTTTTAGAATATAAATAAAAAGAATCTGTTCAATCACAGCTGAATTGAGCAAACACCCAATATTTCAATAACATTAGTATACCAATAGATGGCACTAACAGAATAACACAACCAGAGGAAGGAAATCTTAAAAATCTTCTACAACATGTTACATGAATTAAATTGCTAGAATTAAAAGCGAGAGATCACAATGTCCTTACCTTTGTCCCCTATACTTCCTCCTGAGTAGATCCTTTGACTTAAATCGTCCATTCCATTCTATATGAAGAAGTTAACAACAGTTTGATTTTGTTTAAGTTAACAAGTAAAACACAAGAGCTAAACCCTATAGATATAATCTGTTACCTACATTATCGATAACGCTTCTTAATCAAATCATAATGAAGCTTTTATTCTTATTGATAAATGACACATTTTTGCTGGGGTGTGTAAATGACATAATCTTTTGTTTTGAAGAGAACAGCAGAATCGGGAGAACATATGGAGAAGTGTTTCCCTGTACATCTGCCTGTTTCCACAGCAACAAGTTTTAACAAGAAATGTAATACTCTAATGCACACTGATAAACAAAGGATTTTCCCTTGGTTCTGGGAGATTCATGTTACAAGGCAAGAATGTTAAAGGACGTAAATCCAATCCAGATCTTTTCCAAACTGTAATTATAGTTGGCACACATATGCCATTATTAAAGAATAATGCCCAAGGGGTGATAATTTGTGCCAATAAAGACCTGCAGAGACAACTACAGAGTCTCGTATTTACACTGAAGAAAGTGAAGCAGTTCATCACCACCACACCCTTCTCACATCTTCCATAACAAATGCAAGACCAGCTACTGGTTCCCAAAAAACCACAACAAATCAAAAAGCTGAACATAATGGGTGGTGTCTCATGCACAAACAATATCGGCTTTGTGAGTGGCGATTATCGGTTTTACATCTGACTCAGATCATCTGTAAAAATACACATTTAACACACATTCTTTCTCATACATAAAAAATAAAAGATTTCTAGCTGTATAAACAGTTTGAAATATTGCTGTAACTTATGTTAGGATTTAAATCTGTAAGACACTTATAAAGATCTAAGGTAAGATGCAAACCCTCACAAGATAAGGATCCAGGGTACTCTTTTTGTTCATATTTTATGGATTGTTAAGGGCAACAAACAGATGGATGTAATCTGTAAAAGAAGTATAATGTCTTGCGGGAGATTACATAATTTAAATAGGTACATGTGTTGAAGCTGGAATGGATTACTATTTAAAAATTCCATCTTTTATGCCATAGAAAAGGAAAATGAGCAAAAAATAAGATTATATAAGACGATGAACCAGATTATATAAGAAATAAGATGCTTTACCTTTGTTGCCAGAGAAAACAGAAATGATTTTGGCTTCTTCTAAGAGAAAAGTCCAGTTAAACGTCCACTATGGAGGTATCTGTGTACTTCACCTGTGCATGTGAATGTTGAATGACCGTCTTCTGTTGTGTTCTATTTCATTTTCTTCTCTTTTCACAGGCAAGTTTTCACAGGACTCCTGGGTTGGTTTTTAACTGAGCCACTCCCCTGTCTTTTGGCAGGTACACACAGACAGACTTTGAAGAACACAATGCCCCCAGGAATCACAGTTTTATCCTTTATGATTCTGCACATTGAAGCTTTAGGACATGTTCAGATGAAGACAGGTGTGGCTGAACGTGTCAGCAACTTCACACAGTGAAGAAAAACACACTTCATATCCTAAAAAGTGGGATTGAACAGTCACGGTTGGCATAACAGCGTAAACAGTATTTTGTTTAACTTCGAGTATTCTACTTTGAAACATAAATCATTTTAATGTTTGTTTTATTTTAAGAGTTGGTGAAATGATTTTCCTTATAGGAAGTTACTGTAGATTGGGATGTTTACTATGTCCTTGCCATGAACCAAAACCTGGTAACCTAATACTATTATTACATCACATAGAAAACATGATTTGCCAGATCTATTCATGGGTCCCACGTTTTCAGAAAGTTTTGTATGTCTATTTTTGCAGTAAGATTTTAAATACATTTGATGTGTTTTTTGGGTTTGTCTATTAAATAAAGTAAACATGAAAATAGTAAAGAAACTATAAAAATTCCAAAAACTCAGAGTAAGCATTTATTGAAACTCCTATTACATGACAAAGGGGGTGGGGGACCATAAAATCCATTTTTTACAAGCACAGGCTTGATTCGATGCTATGATTCATATCGCATTAATTTATAATACTCATAATGTGAATCATCCTCCAGCTTTCTCTCTTTCTCACTTGTTCTCTCTCTCCCAAAGATTGCTGGATCATGAACAATGCACATGTTCCAAATCACATTCAGGCACAAACAAGCTTTCCCTAAGGAAATATAAAGGCTTTGTTTCTCCACATGCCTACTTTTTTCTTTTTGATACATTCTTTCCTAAGACCACACCCTAGTGATAGACAACAGACTACACATGACTCACAAATGCTTTAACTCCACCTCTTATGCCCTTTTCCTCTCTGACCAGTGCACTAGAACCAGACCCCATACAAATGACTGGAAAAGGCATGGTCAAACTCCAGCTATTCAGCAGTTTAATTTACATTTACATTAAGGCATTTAGCAGACGCTTTTATCCAAAGCGACTTACAATAGTCGAGGAGACAATGAAGCGGTAAATAGCCGATACAACAACAGGTCAACAAGTGCTACAACAATGTTACCAAGTTACACAGAGAGAGAAGTTACAAGTTTATTTTTGTTTTTTTTTTTATACAAGAAATGAGCTGTAAAAGGAGAGAGAATATTTTGAGTCAAAAAGTCACGGGATGTCTAGGAATGAAGTGAACCACAAAAGTAACAGGTTCCATTTAAAACGATAGGGAGGTGTTTGCCAACGTGTAAACAGGGTGTGCACTGAAGATGTTGCTCAATACATTTCCAAGCACATTTCAACCATTTGTTATGAATTGAATTCAGAACTTCACAACAATGATTTAGTTTTAACTTGGGTGCAGTCCGCATGGCCACCAAAACACTCCTCATGGAATGCTAGTGTTAAATCACATTCTATTTTTGTAATGACATAAGCTATTGTATCCACAGCTACGCTTGTGTGTATAAAGCTATCTGCAGACATTCAACAATACACCCTTAAAATAACAAACAAAAAACACAAGAAAAACCTAAGAGACCCTTAACTATTAAAAAGTGGTGAGTAGATTATATTGAGGAGATTTGTTGATTCACAGGGTGGGGTGGGATGGCATCTCATGCACAGAAGCCTTGGCATGCCACATGTGGCAATCACGGTACATGCCTCCGAAACCTACCACTAAGATACAGACATCTGAAACAGATAATGTATTTTTTGATTTTAGAGCGAGACAGTAAAAACTTGTCTGTTTTGTGTTACATAGCCTTTATGGGCCTAAATAGCTAATGTCAGCTAAATGACCAAACGAAAAAATGTAAAATAAGGGAAAAAAAACTTAATTGAAGGATTCATAAACATTTTCCGGGACAATAGCCTGCGTAAAAATATGTTTTTGCGCTGGTTGCAGTCAGATGTGGTAAAATCATTTTTGTCTGTCAAAAAACCCCCCCAAAAAATCAGAAAAACAAAGTTGTGTCCTTCCTACTTTACAGTGCCATTTCAGGTGTAGTAACTTTCCAAAAAGAAAATTTGGATTTCCCTAGTTTTATAAATTCAGCTTAAGGCGGGCTGATTAAACTATACACTTGTCTTATTATATTAAGCTAAAATAAATTGTACTGTACAGAGTATAGTAACAGGAGTCAAATGTATGCTCAACTCAGCCGTTACTGCTCATGTGGTGAACAACATGCGAACATATATCAACGACAGAGAAAGATTATTAACATGTTTCATTTTAAGGAATATTTCTTAAAATGAGAAAAATTTGTTTCCTGTACAAATGGATAACAAGGGGAACTTGTTATCCTCTACCTTGTCACTGAACTATTCTCAACTATTGAATAAAAAGCTGATAAAACACTGAAATTGTATGCAATTTCCTTGAAAGTAAAGTGTCAAGAGGAGCTACCAGAGGGATTTCAAGAACTGTAAAGGGGGGGACACAACTTTATATAAAGATTTTAATCATTTGAAATGCATTAATGATATGAAACAATATTTGATGAGGAATATAACAAATTTGTCATATTTGTAAGTGATGTAAAGCAAGCATGAATCGCCAAATGGAAAAATAAGAAACATATTTAAAAAAGATATTTGCCTATTATATATGATTGTTTTCTATTAAGCAGGGGACATAATCATGTAAGACAAGCTTCATAATTGAATCTTTAAACAAAACAAGCACTTTTATATCTCAGGACTCCAAAATATCACCAAATAGGAATGCCAAAATCACCTCTGTGATAATCAGACGCTATGATACATGTATTGTCCATCAAGATATTCATTTATATGACATTAAGTGTTAGTTTTGATCAGATGAAGTATGACTCTTGAACAGGTCGCATCAACGTCAATCCCATCAAACCTCTTACTATCAAATGTGTTAAAACATGATCTAAACAACAAGAAACTAACAATATAGGATTGCCAAATTTGCATATAACATACCAACGTATATGAATGAAAGAGGTAAAAGTCTGAAGTTACAGCTGAAGTTTATGGCCGCCATATTAAAGTCAGTGCACGTGACTTTGGGAAAACTGCACTGAAAAAAATAATATGTTAGATTTACTTAAAAATATAGTGCATCATTTTTGCATAGCACTTTTTAAGCAATTTTCACATAGAATTTAAAGCAATAATTCCTTAAAATCTTTAGCTGGCGATGCTTAAAATTGTGAGTATTATAGCAAATTGTTTTGCTCAATTTTTTTGTTTTGGTTACACAATTTTTTAATACAATAATAAGTTATTTCTACCATTAAAGTAATGTTTATCTAACTATAAAATCTTAAGTTTACTTTGATTAAAATTTTTAGTTCTGCAACTTTAAAATACCAAGTCACTTATCTGTTAACTTACAATTAGCTATACATTAAAAGGGGCGGAAAGAAGAACAGATGAACAACAGAACCTTTGGAGAATTAATGTAGGGCACTTCTTTATTGTACAAATGCACATTGAAACATTTTAGCTGTTAAACCAATTACAGATAGAATAGAAACATAAAAATCGTTTTCTCTAAAAACTGTCTCAAGATTTTTTAAACAGGCTTGTGCTCGTCAAACATTAAAAGTGCAATAAAAAAAAGATAATACACAAAACTCAATAGTAAAATTAACATCATTTAAAAACTTTGTGGTATTGTCTGTGTATGTTTGAGTGTTTTTTTAGGTTTCTCAGATTTTGCTGTATGTTAGAAGGGGTGTGCAATGGAGCAAGAGTTGTAACAAATTACAGAAACATGGTTTGGTTTTTCTTATACTTGTGAAGCTGCACGTGTGTGTGTGTGTGTGTGTGTGTGTGTGTGTGTGTGTCTCCCTAGAAAGGGGAGAGCCAAACCTTTCCAACGAGCTGCAGCATGACTCGCTATGAAGAAACACGAGATAGGCTACCACAAGCCCGCCTGATGCACGGACAGCCAAGAAAGGCATATGATTTGCTGGCGTGTCCTTCGAGAATTCGTCGGTCAATAACTCGATGCCTGGGAAGGCTAGAGGCTCGAGCTTGGACTCGTTGGAAAGGTCACCTCTTTTTCCCCGTGGAGAAAGCGCACCAGGTCCTACAAACGGCTTCCCGGGAATAACTTCAGGGCGCAGCCACGCAGAGACGAGTGCTATGATGCGTTGGAAACAACGTATATGGTTTCATGTTTTGTTCAAAGCTTGTCCATGTCCTACCCGGGGGCTCTTTGGTGCACCCCGTGAAATAAGTGACTAGTGCTAAAACACGGTCCCCGGGACACAGCTCCGCGACCCGGACAGCTAGAGGCTCGTGGCCAGTCTCCCTGGAAAGGGGAGAGCCAGACCTTTCCAACGAGCTATAGCACGACCCTCTACAACAAGGACAACCGGAGATAGGCTATTACAACCCGCCTGACGCACGGACAGCCAAGAAAGGCATATAATTTGCTGGCGTGTCCTTCGAGAATTCGTTGGTCAATAACTCGATGCCTGGGAAAGCTAGAGGCTCGAGCTTGGACTCGTTGGAAAGGTCTCCGTCGGGCTTTCTGGAAATGCGAACCCCACCTGTGCGCCCTTTTTCCCCGAGGAGAAAGCGCACCAGGTGCGTCAAACGGTTTCCCGGGAATAACTTCGGGGCACAGCCACACAGAGACGAGTGCTACAACGCGTTGGAAACAACGTATATGGTTTCATGTTAGGTTCAAAGCTTGTACATGTCCTACCCGGGGGCTCTTTGGTGCGCCCCGTGAAATAAGCGACTAGCGCTAAAACACGGTCCCCGGGCACAGCTCCTCGACCCGGGCAGCTAGAGGCTCGTGGCTGGATTCCCAGGAAAGGGGAGAGCCAGACCTTTCCAACAAGCCATAGCACGACCCTCTACGACAAGGACAACCGGAGATAGGCTATTACAAGCTCGCCTGACGAATGGACAGCAAAGAAAGGCATATAATTTGCTGGCGTGTCCTTCGAGAATTCGTTGGTCAATAACTCGATGCCTGGGAAAGCTAGAGGCTCGAGCTTGGACTCGTTGGAAAGGTCACCTCTTTTTCCCAGTGGAGAAAGCGCACCGGGTCCGTCAAAAGGTTTCCCGGGAATAACTGCAGGGCGCAGCCACGCAGAGACGCGTGCTACAACGCGTTGGAAAGAACGTATATGGCTTCATGTTAGGTTCAAAGCTTGTACATGTCCTACCCGGGGGCTCTTTGGTGCGCCCCGCGAAATAAGTGACTAGCGCTAAAACACGGTCCCCGGGAAACAGCTCCGCGACCCGGGCAGCTAGAGGCTCGTGGCCGGACTCCCTAGAAAGGGGAGAGCCAGACCTTTCCAACGAGCCGTAGCATGACTCGCTTCGACCGAGGGAACCCGATATAGGCTACCACAAGCCCGCCTGATGCACGTACAGCCAAGAAAGGCATATGATTTGCTGGCGTGTCCTTCGAGAATTCGTCGGTCAATAACTCAATGCCTGGGAAGGCTAGAGACTCGAGCTTGGACTCTTTGGAAAGGTCTCCGACGGGGCTTTCTGGAAATGCGAACCCCGCGTGTGCGCCTTTTTTCCCCGTGGAGAAAGCGCACCGGGTCCGTCTAACGGTTTCCCAGGAATAATTTCAGGGTGCAGCCACGCAGAGACGCGTGCTACGACGCGTTGGAAAGAACGTATATGGTTTCATGTTAGGTTCAAAGCTTGTACATGTCCTATGTAGCACCGGTGTAACACCACTGGACCAGTTCTAGGCTCTAAGGAGTGGGGAGCAAACAATTACACCAGAGACAGTTTCTTTAAATACAAAAGGCCGGCAATTTACTAAATGAAAAATAACATAGAATATACAATACACAAAACAAAACAGAAAATAAACTTTCTGAATCTAAATATTGAAACAAATATAATAAATTAAACGGTATTTCACTTTCTTTTTGTTCTTTAGTTCAGCTAAGTTATTTTAATCAGGCTAATTTAAGTTTAACCAGTTTTTTTCCTAGGTTGCACCTATTTTTGAACTCCTATTTTTATTCCTGAGTTAACACTTTTCCCTCTCTTTAACAGGTAAGAGAATACCTTAAATTTATACATCAATCAAAGTGGACCACAAACATTTCAAATGACATTCAAACATATGAACTCAATATGAAAATAAAAGTATGACACCTTAACTCAAGTTCAAAATGTCCAAGGAATCCAAATTCAGAGTTCAGTTCAATTCAGTTCAAAGGGGATATTTCAATTAGTTTCCAGTTCAGTTTAGAACCAATTTCTGTTACTCCTACCACTCTGGCAGGGAGTCACCAGAGGCCAGAGATTCCTCACTGATGCGATGGAGAAGATGAGCTGAAAGTCTGGGTCTGGCTCGCCATCTTGAATCTCGTCTGTGCATGTGTGCGCCCGCACACAGTGGACCGATCCTCGCTCTGACCGAGCTTTAAACCAAGCAAAAAAAAACTGACCTGTGTAACAGGTCATAATCAGAATAAATCTCTCTTTAAATCCTCAAATTACACAAATGATTATTGCGCAGTTTCAACATCAGTTGCAACATTACTTCTACAGTGCTTTTTCACCTCTAAAATGGCTGCGGAGCATCCTTTTTAAACTCACGGCTCCATTTCTCACACAACTCCAGCACATATCTTTCATTTACGAAACATACATACATGTTTATAACATTCACAGTTTTCATAAACTCAAAATATTTACTGGTAACAGTTTATGGCTAAACATCTCTTTATAAACAAAAATACAACATGGCAAAACGTGAGAAACAACTCAAACTCACCAAAACTGGTGTGGCTTAGTTCTTATAAAACCCCTGTCAGCACTTGAACCGGTGTGTTATGTTTTTAACTGCAAAATCAACTTTTCCACTCTTTCTCTGCTTATTGAACACCATTCGTTCCGCTCCGATTTTCCCACTGCTGCAACGTAACTGAAGTGCTCCGTCAGCGTCATCAGTCCCTTAAAGGGGCAGCTACATGAATTTTCTGTCGGCATACTTTTAATCTTAAACATTAAATTAATTACTTAACTTAAACTATTTATACATATTTTAAACTATTTATTATTTTTTATGGCATATTTTAATGTGGGTTACATCCTCCCCTCTTTACCTAATGCACGTCCCTGTACATTTAGAATCTATACAGTCATAACTCTAGGGGTTTTTGGGAAGCTAGGCTCTTCAAGGGAATCTGTAAACACATCACTCAAGGTTTGAAATAAAGACTGAACTATTGTAACCAGTGGGTTGCCTAACTCAGGGTAAGTCAGCCTTTTAGTTGCTTTTCTTTCTCTGATAGGTCTTCTAGAACAGTCACCTTCTGTCTGGATGTCAGTTTGGTCCATAACACTTGTGATTTCTTTACTCTCCTGAGCAGGTTGAATAGAAGGATTGACATTATCCAGGTCCTCCTCAGCTAGGTTTCCAGTTTCCTGACCAGCGTTCGAGTCGCTCTCTTCAGGATCAGGTAAGGCATGGTTTCTAAGGTCAGGTGTTTCTACTAGAACATCCTCAGGGAAAGCTTTAGTTAAATCTGAAGGACCTTGCTTAACAGCAGCCAACTCTTCGGAGGGTCCTGGCTCAATCCCTTCTGCTAAGCGTTTTATGGGTTCAGGGGTCAGGTCAAAACCTAATATTTCCACTCTTAAGTTTCTGTGTCTATCATAATAATATTCTTCAGAGTCAGATTGGAATTCATCCCCATTAGCTCCATCTGAACTGTCATCTTTAGGATGTTGGCGAGTTCTTGGCTGTCTAACTGCCATTGATGGATTAGTTTCACTTTCGATTGAGCTCACAGGAAGGAAACCGCATGGCAGCAGGAGGTCACGATGAAGAGTTCTTTTTGGGCCATCACTTGCCTCAGGTCTCACGACATACACTGGAACGTCTCCAGACTGTCTTTGGACGACATAACATCGGACACCCATCTGTCTGCCAACTTGTGTTTTCCTCTAAGGCGGACGTTTTGAACCAAGACTCTGTCAAATAAAAAATCTGTTAACTCGTAGGGGGTAAAACCAGTAGTCTCATTTTAAGTACAATTATAAGCGTGTACTAATGGTTTGACGTAGTCCCGCCAGTGACACTTTTTCTGATTCTCGAGGGTTCCCAGCATGTTGAGCAGGGTCCTGTTGAAATGTTCTTCAGGGTTTGCTCTTGGATGGTAAGGGGTGGTCCTTATCTTTTTAGTGCCAATGAGCTCACAGAGTTCTTTTATTGTTCGGGACTCAAAGTAAGGACCTTGGTCACTGTGAAGTTTTTCAGGGATGCCATAATGGACGAAAAAGTGGTCCCACAGGCTCTTGGCCACTGTCTGGGCTTTCTGATTCGGGGTAGGGACGGCCACTGTATATTTCGTAAAATGGTCAGTAATGACCCGAATGTCTTTGGTGTTTCTAGAGTCTGGTTCCACACCGAGAAAATCTATGCACACAAGCTCAAGTGGTCTTGTAGCGATGATGTTGACGAGCGGTGCGGCTTTCTCTGGCGTAGCCTTACGTCGTATGCAGCGGTTGCAGGTCTTGACCTTAGTGTCCACCTCGCCTAACATTTTGGGCCAGTAGAAACGCTTCCGGACGAGAACTAGAGTGTGCTCTGTGCCCATGTGGCCCATGTCGTCATGGAGGCTCTTGAGGACTAAGGGTCTAAGGACTTCAGGGAGCACAAGCTGGTAGTGAGACTGAGCACTCTCTTGCCGCTTGCGATACAAGACACCATTTAAGACTGCAAGTTTGCTCCACTCGCTTAATAAGAGACCAATCTCAGGAAGCTCCTTCCTCAAGGATGGTGGGGGTCTCTCTCCTAACTCCACTTGCCTGAGTACTTCATGTATGCAGGGATCAGCATTTTGCTTGTCTCTTAATTCAGCTGGTGATAATGAGGGAATGACTGGTAAGCCACCAAGCTGAACCTCTTCTTCAAAGCTTTGTGGGAGAGCCTTAGGATGATGGACAAGTGACACAACTAAGGTGGTGCTGGGTAATATACCTCAGAGTGGTTGTTGATCTCTTGGCAAACCAAGTGTTTCTCACAGATAGCTTTGATGGTGTTTTCATCCAGATGCGCATAATCAGCATCTGAAAAGTGTCTTTTTGTGAATTGTTGTATCCTCTCCAACCATTTTCGTGATGATGTGTCCTCGGGTAATCTGCCATGGGGACGCCTTGACAGCCCGTCCGCATCTTGATTTTGCTTTCCGGCTCTGTATTGTAGCTGGAAATCAAATGTCGACAGAGAGGCTAACCATCTATAGCTCGTTGCATCAAGCTTAGCGGAAGTGAGAATGTATGTTAATGGATTGCTATCGGTGACAGCAAGGAATGTATTCCCACATAGGTAATCTTGGAATTTTTCTGTCACTGCCCATTTAAGGGCAAGGAATTCTAATTTATGCGCAGGATACCTGGACTCACATTTCGACAGACCCTGACTTGCATAAGCAACAACTCGCTTCAGTCCATGTTGCTCCTGGTAAAGGGCAGCACCGAGTCCCGAGGTACTCGCATCTGTGTGTAAAATGTAGGGGAGCTTGGGGTCAGCAAACCCGAGGATGGGTCCTGTTGTCAGTTTTTCGATTATGGTGTCGAATGCTGCTTGGCAAGCAGGTGTCCATCTATCACCAAAGAGGTCCTTTGGGTTGTGGTACTTTTCAGGGTTCTCTGGGGGTTTAGTTTGCTTTCTCAGTGGCAGATAGCCAGCGGTGAGCTCGTTAAGTGGCTTCACAATTTTTGAGAAGTCTTTCACGAATCGGCGGTAATAACCACAGAAACCCAGGAAGGTTCTTAGCTCTTTCAGGTTGTTTGGTTTTGGCCAGGTTTTTAATGCTGCTACTTTGTCTGGATCAGTTTCAATACCTCGCTCAGAGACAATTTGGCCGAGGTATTTTACAGAAGTTTACACTTCTCTGGCGACAGTTTCAAGCCAAACTCTTTCAATTGGTTGAGCACATGCATTAACCTTTCCTTGTGCTCCTCCAGTGTCGATGAGAAGACGATGAGGTCATCAAGAAAAACTAGGGCTTGCTTCAAGTTCAATTCTCCCATACAGCGCTCCATGAGCCCCTGGAACGTGCTAGGGGCATTAGTTACCCCCTGAGGCATCCTGTTGAACTCAAAGAATCCTAGTGGGCAGATGAATGCGGTTTTGTGTTTGTCTACTTCCTCCATCTCTATTTGATAGAAGCCTGATCTAAGGTCAAGCACTGAGAACCACCTGGATCCGGTCAACGCCGAGAACGACTTCTCAAGATTAGGCAAGGCATAGGAATCTTTTAATGTTTGGGTGTTCAACTTCCTGTAGTCTATGCAGAGACTAACTTCACCATTCTTTTTTCCTGACGACGACAATCGGCGAGGAGAAAGGCGACTCTGATTCACAGATGACTTTTGCATATCTTGGGGGTGTATAGGCCTTGGTCCATGTTTGAATATTATATCTTGTCACTGAGGGTTATGTGGTGTTTTATTTTGTCAGTGCAACCAAAATCAAGCTCGTGCAGTGCAAACACCTCTGGCATGAAACTTAATTTCGCTGTTATCCTCTCTTTCCACTCATTGGGTACAGGAGAGTCAGCGAAGTCAAGGTTGAGATTAAATTTTTGGTCAGGTTCTGTGGGAAGATCTGAATCAGGGGTCTCAATTGATTCAACACTCTTGACAGCATGTATCTCAGCTATTACAGCCTTTGGACACAGGGTGATGTCATGATGTGACTCATTCTTGAGCATGACTGGTATACAGCGTGGCAGTTTCTGTGGTAGGCTTACCAAACTATCTGTAACCAGGATGCCACCAGGCAGGGAAGATGACTTTGGTGACTCTACCATCACCCACTTTTCAACATCAGGTGTTATGCTGCTCACGGATCCTTCAAAGACCTTGGTCTGTCCAGCTGCAATAGTCTCAAAGTCTCTACTATGAAGTCTCACCTCTCCTAGATTGGAATCAACAGACTGTCTTTTCCTGATTTCAAGGGTCTTTAAGACAATTTTGTAGCCATAAGGAAGAGACTCATAGTTCTGAGGTGCGATATCTTCATACTTTTCATAAAGAACATCCAATGTATTTGTGCCTATAAGCACTGATGACAAAGTGGAGCGCATGTCAGGTACAATCAAAACTAGTGTGGGTACCTCTATGTCCACTCCAAGCAAGCTCTTTGGGAATCTGATGGTAGCCTCAACATAGCCAAGGTAAGGGACGCTTTGGCCGTTGGCTCCTTCCACTTCAAGTAGGTCATTCAAGGAATTCATAGGTAAGTGGGACAGGTTCTCTAAATAGAAAGAATTGGGGATCGTTGTTACTTGAGAGCCTGAGTCCAACAAACATCTGCAGTTTTTGTCACCTATGGTCACTTGTGCAGTGCACTTAGCTCCAATCAGCCCTTTTGGAAGAGTAACTGTCTGTTTTTGTGTGTGAGAATACACGCAGGCTCTGTGCAGCTTCCTTTTGGGACACTTTGTCTGTGTTACAGTTCCCGTTTGTCCAGTTTAAATTATCAGGTTTAGAAGCACCATTTTCAATGTCCCATGTTAACTGCTTTTCCCTTAGTTGCTTCCTCTTCTCAGCTACTAGAGATGGGTTTGGCTCACTTTGACTTAGCTCCAATCAGCCCTTTTGGAAGAGTAACTGTCTGTTTTTGTGTGTGAGAATACACGCAGGCTCTGTGCAGCTTCCTTTTGGGACACTTTGTCTGTGTTACAGTTCCCGTTTGTCCAGTTTAAATTATCAGGTTTAGAAGCACCATTTTCAATGTCCCATGTTAACTGCTTTTCCCTTAGTTGCTTCCTCTTCTCAGCTACTAGAGATGGGTTTGGCTCACTTTGACACTGAGGCTTAATATGTCCGTCCTCTCCACATCTAAAGCAATACCAGGGTCTTGGCCTATTGCTTGTGTTATTGTTAACATCTCCGCTGTGGTGCGCCCTTTGAGATGTTGGAGTGATAGCTGTTTGGGGGGCTGGTCCGGAAGCTGATTTAGCCTTTCTACTGTCTTTCTGTGTGATACGTGTGAGCTGGGACTGTAAATCAGCTATTTGTTTCCTTAGGTCTTGGATTTCGGATTTGTGATCGAGGGCTGCCTGAGATGGGTCGCAGTCTTCTTCACTCTGCACATAAATACCTTGATAATAAGAAGACACTCTCGGCTTTGCAATATTGAGGTGCTGTTTCATACGGGATGCTTTAGAAGTATGATTATCTTCTGCTATGCGGAGTAACAGGAGAAGTTCAGCAAAGGTAGGTGGGTTCTGCTTCTTCTGCTCTAGCTGGAGTTCAGCTATCAAAGTGTTGTCCCAGCAGCCTCTGTCTGAGAAGATGCCGGTCAAGGTCACTTGTGGTTACACCTTCCGTTCTGAGGGTGGTGTTCAGCATCACCTGAAGCCGTTGTAGATAAGCTGAGGGTTTCTCACCGTTATCTTGCATCGTGTTAAGATACTTTGCGAAAAGGTCATCTCCATCTTCGACAGTGCCGAAAGCGGAGTCCAAGATAGGGGATAGGGTTAGGGTGTTAGGGTTAGGGTAAGGCTTAGGGCTAGGGCCAGGGCTAGGGTTAGGGATAGGTCAGGTTTGGGATAGGTTAGGTTAGGGATAGGTTAGGGTTAGGGTGTTAGGGTTAGGGTAAGGGTTGGGTTAGCGCTGAAATACGGTCCCCGGGACACAGCTCTGCGGCCTTTTTCGTGCTTGTTTTTCCCACAGCTGGTACACCTCCCATCTCTCCGACCTTCTCAGCCCCCGGGGGTGGGGCTGGGAAGGCGGGGGTTGTACCCCCACCTCGAGCGGCGGAGGCCAACCCCGACAAAGGTTGGACCTGGGGATGACTTTCAATGTATCAATGAGGAGCTGCTCTGCCACTTACGACAACCAGGCCCAGAATCAGGTCATCTACGAGTCATTGGGCACTCATCATCCACTTATTCTACACCACTCGTGTCTCTTCGCGGTGCCCCTTTCCGGGATGTTTTTCCATGGAGCCCTAACCCTAACCCCTAACCCTTACCTAACCCTAACCTAACCCTAACCTAACCCTAACCTAACCCTAACCTAACCCTTACCCTAACCCGAACCCTTACCCTTACTCTTACCCTTACCCTTACCCTTACCCTTACCCTTACCCTTACCCTAACCCTAAACTTACCCTAACCCTACCCCTAATCCTAACCTATCCCTAACCCTAACCTATCCTAACCCTAACCTATCCTAACCCCTAACCCCTAACCCCTAACCCTTACCCCTAACCGTAGCCCTGGCCCTAGCCCTGGCCCTAGCCCTAGCCCTAGCCTTACCCTTACCCTAACCCTAACCTAACCTAACCTAACCCTAACCCCTATGCCCTATCCCCTAACCCTAACCTCAACCCTAACCCCTATCCCCTATCCCTAACTCCTATCGCTAACCCTAACCCCTAACCTAACCCTAACCCTAACCTAACCTAACCTAACCTAGCCTAACCTAACCTAACCTAACCCTAACCCTAACCCAACCCAACCCTTACTGTTAGAAAGGCTGGGAGTTGGCTCATGCGCTGCCTCTGACCTGTGCGCATGCGCAGAAGGAGCAAAAGTGACTCAGTAGGGGCTGCACGGTCTGTGTGTGTTTAAGTGTGCGTAACTGAATAAAAGTAAGCTATTTGTTTATTATAAGAGTGTTAAAAGGCAGTTTAACTGTTCGCTATAAGTGTGCCTAGCTTAGTTTTTTTGTATTATTAAGGGACTTGTGTATCATTGTTAATCGCGTAAGGATAACTGAAGCACGTTGTATTATTTACTGTGATTATCATGAGGATTGAGTTCTATGTACAAGTTAATAACCTAAACAAACAGTAAATTCGTGTTCTCCTGTATGTTACTGTCATATTAGTGACTATACCGCTGTTAATGTGAATCATATATACAAAATGTTTGTGCAGAGGCGCAGTTATGTTAATTACCTCTGGAACAGGTTCCCTTTATGATATTGGAAATGTTACATTTCCTGACCACTAGATGGTAGTGTTGTAAAAGGTTAAATATTGAGCTAATCTCAACAAGTGATTAAGCATGGTATGTGAATGTCTGTACAAATATGTCTGATACATGTAACTTTATTTACCCTTTGTTCTTTCTTTATTGTAGACCACACATACATTTACACACCTGATTACCAGATAAAGTCTGTGTACAGCTGTGTTGTGTGTTTCCTTGATTAAATCATTACACCGTGAAGAAACATTAAACACTTTGGATGAAATGATCAGCCCCTGTGTTTTGACTGACACCCCTAGAGGAAAGCTGGATGTTGCACCTCACCTAATACAGTCCTCTTTAGTCTGCTCCAAAACACTTACCCTAACCCTAACACCCTAACCCTAACCTATCCCTAACCTAACCTATCCCTAACCTATCCCAAACCTGACCTATCCCCAACCTAACCCAAACCCTTACCCTTACCCTAACACCCTAACCCTATCCCTAACACCCTAACCCTATCCCTAACACCCTAACCCCTATCCCCTATCCCTAACCCCTATCGCTAACCCTAACCTCCAACCCTTTCGCCTGGCAGGGGAATCATGATTGAAGATATACATCATGCAGGAATACCACTGATGCGTGTATAGAGCACTAGCTGAATAAAGGGGTTTGCCTGATAAGGGGAACACTACGATTTCCAGCTTGGTAGACATGGCCACTCCGCCAAGCTTTTTACCAGGTAGGTACTTAGTGATGGATAGAGTGCCTGTCCTCGACTGAAGGAGGAAGATGGGAGGATAAAGAGCACACTTACTCACCTGAAAATTGAAAAAGGTGCTTTCAGAGGCGTTGAAAAAGCTCTTGGTTGCTCTGTTAGACCAGAGCAGACACTGGCTCCACCCTGTGGTTGTAAAACCTTGCGAAAGTGTTGGGCGATGGTGAAGCCTTACCTTCTTATACTTTTTGTTTCTTGTCTAATTTTCATTCCCCTCTTTTCTCTATTATATTCATGTTCTATACATTTTCACCTCTGCTTTCTCTATTCTCATAATTCTAGCTCAAATTTTTTCCCAACTCTTATCTCTTCTCGTCATTTCTTGTACATTACTGTTAGTACCCTCATAAAATGTGTTTCATTCAATGTCCACTATCATCTTGATAGCCATGTAAAGAGACTAGGGTTAGGTGCCTTTATCAGCAGGACTGCTGATATCTTGGGGGAGGATCCTTCTGCTTTCGTCAAGACCTGCTCTGTAAGCAAATCATTTTTTATAAATGTTGCAGATGCATGTGCTTTTTTCATTTGTTTTACCACAAACAATATGATTTTTTGTATGTTTACTTAAAATGGTCAAATTAACCTAAGTTAAAATCCTAAAAGATTTGGGTTAATATTAAACATGTTGCTATATTTTTCTTGTGTAAACCGATTTTTTTCTTCATTTCAGTGTACAGTTTTTCTTCTTAGGGTATGTATTTGTATTGTTAATATTGTACGCAATCTAACTAACACACAATTGTTAATTAGTTTGTCTGTAAGGACACAGCAAACAATGACTTGTAAAGGTAAACTTCGGTTGAATTACTTTTCATTCGTCAAGGAAACCTTGGGCTAAACCCATTCAAAGTGGGAGTCATCTAGGGAAGGAGTGTGGTGATGGATGACATTCTGTGGTCGTTTTTGTGTCCTTTTTGGATTGATATGAGGCCTGCATCTGGACTATACCAGGTACATAAATTTTTTTTTTTACTTCGTCCAGCAGGGAATGTTTAACTGGGTAAAAGTGAGTGGCACCCAAATTCGGTCGCTGAAAAACTACTCAGAATGAAGAGGTGGGATATTTAAATCTGGCTATGAAGGTTTGTATCGCCAAACTTGGTTAAGCAAAAGAATAATTCATCCTGGTTTCTTTTGCTTGCTATCAGGAAGGATGTACAAGAATTATATATTTACAAAGTGTAATTGAAATTATTTTCAGGTCACAAAGCATGCATGCGCAGTAGTATTTGTTTATGTTGTCACTTTGAAAACATCTTTAGTCAACAGCAATCTTCTGCTTTACATCTTAATTATGATTTAATGGGCTGTAAAGGTCATTCTCTGTGTTCTCAAGACATGTGTGATAAGATGTAATTTTCATAACCTAAACAAAAGCATGCAACCTAAGTTAAAGATATGAGGTTAATGTTAGTCATATTTTATTACGGGGAGGGTGTTTAGTACCTAAATGTAATAAGCTGATGTTTAACACACATGTGCCTAAAGACTGGCAGTAACAGAAAAAAGGATCATCTGAAACAATCACAGCTGTGTTTTCCAAACATCAAGAGAAGATTCCTCCCGTCAGATTGCTGGAAATACTGAAAATACTAGCTTGGTTTATTTCTTGGGCTGAGCAAGGCAGAGATTTATATTTATATAAATAGCTGGGTTTTGTCATTTAACACGGCAGAAGAATGGATAGACTGCAAGATGGACCTCATGGGTATGAGAACCTTGGGATTGAACTCTCGGATGGACTCTCCAGTCACGTGAGAATGCCATATCATTTCACATCTACATCAAGTTTTTTTCTATATTGATCAAAGCAGATATATACAAAACATGTATATGTGAAATAAACAAAATTCAAGCATATAATCAAATGTATAGTTCTTGAAAAGACTCGCGTGAGTTGTGGGGGATATATAGAATAACTTTGAAGTAGTTAATATTGAAATTCTTACTATTTCATGTGTTTGGCTGTAGTCAATGAGGTCCATCAATAGTCCACCAGCTTCTGTTGCATCAGTAAGAAACGTGGGCCGGTCAGTGGCTCATCTGGCATCCTATGCAAGAGGTCGCTGGAAACACATCACTAGCAAGTGTTTGAGGAAAAATCCTACAGGTATTCTGACAGGACAACTCTGTAGAGACTAAGGAGATATGAAACTGCTTCAAACATGGAATTATTATATAATATGCTAGAATAAGAAACAATTTAAACTAAAATATAAATATTTCTGTGGTATACTGTTTCAAAGTTTAGGGTCACTTACTCACATATAAAAAAATTTATATTTGGGAATAATGAAAAAGAATCCAAAACTTGTCACTTGTATCATCTTGTCGCTTTATTTTTTCAAAGCATTTAAGTCATTTGTTTTAAGTATTATTAACACACCAATATGAAAAACATGTTTAAAACAATATTGTTTTAACTGCTAAACTAAACTCAGATTTCCAGTTGGGTCCAAAAGGTAATAGTGTTACCACCCTGTTCAAAACTGTCAATGTTTCTTTAAGAGGAAAGTATAGACAAAAAATATAAGGGTCTGGCTTTGGATGAAGATGAAGTGGATGGAACAAACAACAACAGCCAGCTTGATAAAAGACTACTGGATCACTTTCGATCTCTGGCAACGAGCAATCAACAAACAGATGAGGTAAACAAAGCACTGGAGAACATATGCATATCAAAAAACACATTATCTGATGTTTACATGGTGAACTTTGGTAGACATAATGTTATATTTTTGAATCTCACACGGAGATGTTGATTTTGGCTTTTTCAGGTGGACCTTCAGTTTCTGAACGATGTCCTCATCCATGGTGCCAACCCCAACACAACAGATAAATACGGCCAAACAGCCCTGCACGAGGTTAATCTTTGACTTCTTATCTAAGGCATATTTGTTTTATGGCACATATGCTATAAGTAGTTTCAAGTTCATTATGAAATCCACATTTTAGACAATGTTGCAGTCAACACTTCTACAAAGATTCCTAGGACTATGTATTAACATCCCAATATTCAGCAAGGTTTAGTTGCCCAATAATACGTTTCCACGCTTCAGTGTGACAGAGAACCAATCAAGAATATGGTAAAGGAGTTCTGAGTCCTTTCTGGTTCGGTGGGTCGGTATTCTCTAGTTTGGTTGATACCAGCAAGAATCCTTGTGAGTTCGATGAATCAAACACATTTCACAGTTTTGCACCTAAGCATCATCAGGTGTTTCGGTCCTTTATCCCAAGACAACCTGAACCAAGGGAGGTTCTCAACCACAGGCTGATCAGATCTGGGTGTGTATCAATGTTACATATTGCATTGTCACATTGCACTCTCTGAGCCAAGGTTGTGTATCTAATTCCATTAGAACACATACCAAGACACCACTTGTTAACAAAGATTTGGTAATCTTTTATTCTTGGCTGGACATCAAGGGGGAAGAAGTAGTTTTCCAGTGTGGTAACGGTTGTTTAATTGAAATATGGCACTTGTAGTGTGATTTTGCTATATATATATATCCATGGCTGTTATTGTTTCCTACACTCAATCTATAACCTAATAACTGAAATACTAATAAAAAGCACCATCACAAAGACTATAATTTAACGGAACTGGCGAACTACTTTCTTAAACATTCATTATTAAAAAATGTGTATTATATTTGATATTTCTTCATTATTGTTGTTAGATATCCAGGGCGTGGAATGTGGACGTGATGCGTTTTTTCTTAGAGAGAGGGGCAGATTTTGAAAGAGCAGATGCATTTGGAGTCACACCCCTTCATGTAGCAGCAGCCCTGGATTATGAAGAGATGACACAGTTCCTGTTAGAAAGAGGAGGTGTGCTTAAATGTTTACTTTATAGGATCAGGTTGGGTTTATAAAATGTTGAGTTTAATTGAATGTAGCTGTAACATGACTTCTACTTTAGACCCCTTTGGAAGATGTTAACATATTTGAACAAAATATAGCCATCAGCACATGTATGTCCGAAATATAATGTAAAACAAAGATTTACTTTATCTGAGTACTGTGTAATACTTAATAACAATAATCCTTATAAAGGAACTTTTGGACCAGTGTTTGCATCTTGCAAAGTAGTCTGAAACAAAATACATGTACTGTGAGGGGAAATTACAAACAAAAAAAATCATGTGAACAGAAATGGAATTACAATGGAAGTTTATTGGATATTTAGGGGAATAAAAGCAAGAAGCATGCTTTTAAGTCCATGCATTCATAAATCATTATCATTTAAGGAAAAAATGAGACCACACGCAAGATATAAGACCAATATTTTAAAATGTTATAGGCAAAGGTAGCATTCTTTTTACATTTATTGACCAGTATAGGGCATTGTGTTGAAACTTGATATGTAACCTCAGGTCATAAACGTGTTACCATGTACCAACAACTTTTGTTCCAGCATCAAATCCATTGTGGTGGACTTGCTGTAAAACTTTTCTAATGAGGTATTGGAAATCAGTTATACCAATCACAACAAATTCCATAACTAGTTGTCAAAACTGTCGCTATTTAAAATTTTGTTTTAGGACTTAAGAAAATTATGTTTTTATTAAAACTATTATTGATAAGTTTAAGTGTATAACAATATTTAAAATGTGACCATAGGACGATATTAAAATATAAATATTTATCAAAATCATTTTTTTTTAAATTAACTTAAGTGAGGATGATGTGTGGTTTCCCATACTTGAAAATTAACCCATCCAAGCGCACACACAAAGTAAGAGAACACAGACACACTGTGAACACACACAGCAAGTAAACACACACATAAACTGAGAACACACACACACACACGCACGCACGCACGCACGCACGCACACACACACACACGCACACACACACGCACGCACACTCTCACACGCACGCACTCACTCGCACGCACGCACAGACACAGACACACACACACACACACACACACACACACACACACACACACACACACACACACACACACACACACACACACACACAGTAAGAGAACAAACTCACACTGTGAACACACAGTAGGTGAACACTCACACTTAGTAAGAGATCATACACACTGTGAACACGTACTTGGAGCAGTTGTCAGTAATGCTGTGGCGCTCGTGTAGCAGTTTGGGGGGACGTGTCTTACTCAAGGGATTCCTCTCAGTCGTGATATTGAAGGTAGAGGAGAGTTTATTGGTTATTCACTACCTCCATCTAAAATCCCTGCTCATAGTGATTATCCAACCAGCGACCAAGTTGTAATTGTTTGCGGCAATCCTGTATCTAGTGTGAACACAACATAAGAAATGTTTCCATTCTGGTTCTGTCTAATGATTCTGATTTATAATTTGAGCCCTATTCATAAGTTAAGACTACCTAGAAGGTTGTTTCATTGTTCTTGATGCTTCTGTTGTCAGGAAAGATGGTGGATGAAGAACTCAAATGCAGATTGTGATGAGGAAACAAGACTTTTAATATAAAACAAAACAAAACTAAAACCCACGAGGGGGAAAACAGTGAAACTAAACACTGCAGAAACGGCAAACAAAAAACTTCCCACGAGGGGGCACAAAACAAGGAGTTACTAAAAAACTAAAACAAGGCGAGACAGGTACAATCCAACAGGAACATGAAACTGGAAACACTAACAAGACCTTAACACGAACAATATTCATTCAAAGACATGAGTAGTACATATAATGCAACCACACAGGACAGCAAACACAAGGGCATTATATAGGAAAACGTAACAAGGGATAACGACACGGGGCAGGTGTGGTCAATGAAACAATCATGGGAAGATAGACAGGATAACAAGGAGGCGGGGTCAAGAGATGAGACAAGAGAGCACATGGCATGTAAGAAAACAATACCATGTGACACTCACACAAAACATATGGGTCTGCCATGATTCTGCCAAAATCAGGAAAAACATGACCAAGAGAGGCAGAATCATGACATCTGAATGGATTGGAGGCCGCATGTGTAAAGACATGGAAAACAGAGAAACTGAGGAACACAGACAAATGCTCTGTTTCGATTTTGATTCAGACGGATTTTAACCATAGTAAAATATGACTTCTAAACATGTAACACGAGTTGTTAAGATCTATTTGCAGGTTTTATTCAGTAAAACAGATTGAGTCAGGCAAAGGCAAACATAATCCACAGAAAGAATACAAAATCATAAACGAGAGGCAGGCAAGGTTAAGTGTCAGGCGGCAATAACAAAAACCAATATACAGTCCAGGGTCGGCAATAATATAACAATACAAAAGTACTAGAATGCTCGGAATTGACAGCCGGGGAAAATCAAGACTTTACATTGGCATGTTGTGTTGTGTGTTTTATAGTTTGTGTGTAATGAGGTGCAGATGTGTGCGTGAGCTGTGTCAGTCCCAAGTATGGTGGATTACGGGAAGTCGAGTCTGAATGAATGTGAACTAGTATTTAGGTGAAGCTAACTTTCTTCGAGAATCCTCGATAACAGTCCACCGTGAGGGAAGAATCCAGGATATCTTCTTCGTTCACTCAAGAGCATTCCTTCGAATTCAGGAATTCATGTACCCGATATGCTTCCTCGCCGTCGACCTGTATAGGGGAGGGGCTTCCTCCGACGCCTAACCCAGACCCCAGCGAGTTTCATTAAAGCACATTAAAGGGTACAGCACACAGATGTTTCTTCTTCATTCTGCTGCAGCCTGGACTTGAACTGCTGGATTCATCTGGTCAAAGGAGACCTGGCCCCCCCAACTGAGCCTGGTTTCTCCCAAGGTTTTTTGCTCCATTTCTGTCACCGATGGAGTTATGGTTTTCTTGCCACTGTTGCCTCTGGCTTGCTTAGTTAGGGTCCCCTCATTTACAACGATATTGTTGATTTGATTGAATTTGAACACACAGACACTTTTTAAGTAAACAAAGAGGACATCAACGAATTGAAAATTAATGGATAGACACCATGAAACTGAACAGAGATAACGTTGTCGAATTCATTAATATATTGCCTTTAACTAACATTAAGCATTATGACACACTGTTTTACTTATTATTTTTGTTAAGCTGCTTTGATTCAATGTATTTTGTCTAAAGCGCTATATAAATTAAGGTGACATTGACATTGACATTAAAGACTTGTGGAAAGTAGTAGAAATACGGTAATTAGCGGGTAAATCAAGGCAAAAAGATACAGGTGTTATTTGTCTAGTGGTTTTGAATGGATCAACATACCTAGGACTGAGTTTTCTGGGAGGAAGTTTTAATCGTAGATCGCTGATGGACAGCCAGACCCATTGACCTGGATCATAGTGGGGACCTGGGCGACGATGCAGGTTGGCCTTCTGAGTTTGTCTTCTGAAAGCGTATGAAGGGTCATTCTGGTTTGGGTCTCTGCAAAGGTGGTAGCATCTTTTCCCTCTCCCTCCCTTATCTCTCTTAACTGCTTACCTTGTCCTGTTATTCTATTGTGAGACTCTTTTTGCCCTGCTCTCGAGACAGAAAAGGAATTATGGATTTGATCAGCTGGTCTCTGAACGCCATTGACACCCTCTTCTTGACGAGAATCCTGGGTTCGGGGGAGCCCAGCTGTCCTGCAGGGACAATCCAGCTGGATACATGATGGACAGGTGAGAGAAGGGGCGCATTGTATGCCTGGCGACTCTGACCCTGGTGGATATTAAAGATATTTACCTATTCGGAACTCTGGTAACAGGGATTCTGCTGATTGGATTAGGTGGGATCCTGTGGTATCGACGTTTGTATAAAGCAATCAATGCTCAAAGCCCCAGCATGTTGACCGGCTGTGTTGAAACACTGGCGGGTAGAGCTGCCAGTACTCAGACTGTGGTTGTGGACCGTAAACTGGTAAACATTGTGGTGGTGACAGACTGCAAAATGGAAAATATTGTAGAGAAACTAACGACTATTCAACAGAATTTGGTTGATCTGGCGACCAGTGATGGACATTAGATACCTGCGGAAAATAGCAGATATCGTCCTAAATTTGAAGAATCCTGAGTAAGGACTCATTCTTTAAAAGTTTCAGGTACACACAGTTTACCGGGAGGACATTCAGGAGGAGAAGGTGTCTGCTGGTTAGCGTTTTCCATCTCCTTGATTCTTCCCAAGGGATGGGTGCCAAAAATGTTGTGGAAGGGAGTATTGATTCCTGCTGCTCAGGTTGACTTTCTCAGGCCACCATTCCTCCAAGCCCAATTTCATAGCCACCAATTCTGTATTGCCAACATTCCACTGGTGTCATCTTGTGGGAGAAGAATGCAAAGGGTTACATCTTGGCAGAGTTTCCATGTGGTTGGGAGAGTATAGCTCCAACTCCTGTATCTGAGGCATACGCCTCCAGAATGAAAGGTTAATTCGGATCTAGATGGCAGAGAATGGGTGCTGAGGTGAAATGTCTCGGAGTTCATCGAAGGCTTGCTGAGCTTTGGGTGACCAATGAAATTGGGAAGACTGATGTTTGGTCAACTTTATAGAAATGTGTAGCTTTTATGAAATCCAAAATGAGCCAATATTTCTCATGAAATCAAAATGTCTCACTTTCAACATTTGATATTTTATCTATATTCTATTGTCAATAAAACATAAGTTTGTGGGCAGTCTAGGACTTATGATTCGAAGGTTGCTGGTTCGAGACTCTGAATCGGCGGGAATACCATGACTGAGGTGAGTCCCTTGAGCAAAGCACCGCCCCCCCCACTGCTCCCCGGCCGCCACAGCATTCGGTAGTGTGTTCACAGTGTGTGTGTGTGTGTGTGTGTGTGTGTGTACGTGCATGCGTGCGTGCGTGTGTGTGTGTGTTCACTTACTGTGTGTGTACACTGGGATGGGTTAAATGCAGAGCACAAATTCCAAGTATGGAACACCATACTTGGCAACACGTCACTTCACTTCACTAGAGTGTGTGCCATGACCTTCACATGACCTTCAAATTTCAGTTTATGATATTTGTAAATTATTTGTGTTCCTTTTTTATATACAATTTGTTCAGTGTCCAACTCTTTTGGGAATCTGGGTTTGTGTACATAATTCTGTCATAATTATGTATATATAATAACTAGTGGCAAAAAACACAATACTGTGCTTTTTTGCATGGTGGATGCTGTAATGTAAGGAATCGTAATGTAAAAAATCCAATAGACAAGCATGGATGACATGTTCTGGGTAGAATCACTGTAGATCAATGGGTTCAAAAGTTGTAGCCGTTTAAAAAGTGCTCTGTAATCTTCCCAAATACCTTCCAAGAGACTCTTTTGTATTCACATTTTTGTGAATGTGTTTTTTTGGGGGGGTAAATAAACACATACCAGTTGATATTGTATGTATAGTTGATCCGGAATTAAAAAATGTGTCATCATTTACCTTGTGAGCTTTTAGAACTGTATAACTAAATACAAAATAACACAAAAGAAGATATTTTGAAAAATGTCCATACAAATTTGAAATGACATGATCATGAAAGAATGTTTTATTTTGGGGTTAAGAATTCCTTGAATATTCCTGTCTAAAAGTGTCTGTCATGTGTTATTGAATCTGCAGCTAATATTAAGGCTCGTACATACAAAGACAAGCAGACCGCACTGCACTTTGCAGCTAAGAATGATGCTGTTAGATCAGTAAGACTGTTGATTCAGAACGGAGCTGACATAGCTGTACAAGACTATAAAGGGAGAACACCGCTACAGCTGGCTGCCAACTTTGGTAAGGCTTTTATAAGTCTATTTACTCAGACCTCATCAATGTGTGTTCTCTAACTTTTACAATAGACAAATGTAATGAGTGTTGTAGATCAACCTTCTGCCTTTTAAGTCATGCATTCAAGGGTATGGTGGGAGTTACAGGATGTTTAATGTACAGATCGAAGCGAGGTGGCGCGTTTGCTTCTGGGGTTTGGAGCGGATGCTGGGGTAAAGGATTCTGATGGTCAACTGTGCATCTCTGCCATGATCGCAAAAATGAGCCCCGTGGTAAGTGTTCAAGGAATCTCAAATAATAAACTTAGTTTCAAGTGCTTTCATAAATATAAAAGATACATGTTCCTGCTTTTTCAGCACTCAATAATACAAATAGAAAAGTTTAGAATTGCAAATAAATTTGATTCACTTTTACATTCTGAGAGTAATATTGTTGACAGAGTTACATTATATCTTGTACAGTTTTGCCGCTTTACATTGTACTATAGTTTAATACGTGTGATTATGATGTTGGTCTCAACAGGCTTGTCTGGCCATGAATCAGTTTCATGTGAAAGACAGAATGACCCGACGGCAGTACTACTACCTTCATCTCATAGAGCCACAAATGGCCAACAACAAAGACCCAAAAGTTTATGATCCTGCTTCACCGGTAGTGATCTAAAATTTCATAAAACTTCAGTATAGTATGATATATACTGTTATTTCATGGAACTCAAATATAGTAATATACAGCTTTATGATAGTTCTTAATATTTAATAATATATATCAAATACAATAAGCTTAATTCTTAAATGCAGTGTTTTTTTGTTTCACTTCCTGCAGAGTGGACTTTTTGGAGAAATTAGCTTTCAATCTGTTTGCAATAGTATTTTTATGTAGTCATCCTGTCAGATGCTTTTTAAGGGGAAGAAGTCAGTTTGGATTAATAATAATGAACATGATATTATAAAGCACTTACTGCCAAAAAAACAAACTAGTTGATGTAATGTTTTATTATAACACTTGAAAGACTTTTAAGGTTTATTTTTTAGAGTCCAAACACATATTTTAATTAGGATTAAGATTAAATTAAGCAAAACGTTTGTTCGTTTTATTTTTGCTTATAAGTTTTATAAGAACAGAAATCTTGTTAGTTTATAAATTCCTTAAAACATTTGTTTTTACCTAAGCTCAGCTGAATTGAATGTGTTTTAACAGCTGGATTTGATTGTGAATCAGAGTATTCTGGATCTCATCATGCACCCTGTGATGCTTAAACTCATCACTGTCAAATGGAACCTGTATGGCAGGTAAACCGCCAAGAAATTCCTATGTATATAAAAGCAAAAAACAAAAACAATGTAAACATCAGACTTGTACTCTTTACAGGATAGGTGCCTGGATACTCTTACTTCTCAACTTCCTATTTATTGTCACGTGGACGACAGTCGCCATATCTGTGTCAGTAAGTCCAGAAGAAGGAGATCGCTATGTTCTCCCTAAGGTAAAATTAATACATTTACATTACATTTATTCATGTAACTGACACCTTTATTCAAAGCGACTTACAGGTGAGGTTTACAAAAGGTGCAATCAGTACAAGCGCTAACAAGGCATACATAATAAAACTTGTTCTGATTCTGATAAGTGAAATAATACTAGTCCTAGTTAGATAAAACACAACATAAGAGTCTGGTGCAATAAAGGGACTTTCTTGATAGAAAGAGTGAGTGGTAAAGGAAAGGAGATTATAAGTGGGTCAGGTTTAGACAGAAAGATGAGTTTAGTCGATTTTTAAAGATGCAAACAGAGTCTGCCAAGCAGGTTGTAAAAGGCTGATCGTTCTACCATCCTTGAACGGATCCAGAGAAGGTGCAAGAGACTGATTTCTTACCTTTATGGTATGGCATCACAAGATGTCGCTCATCAGCCATATGCAGAGTAAACAATCTATACCTGTCACATTTCTGTATTATGGCACCTGACTGAAACACATTTGTTTCTTTGAGTAGGATTGGTGGCGTGTGTTGCTGATAGTCTTGGCACTGGTTTTGACTGGGACAGAAGTGTACAGGGAAGTGATGGAGATTGTGCGATCTAACAGAAAACTCAAGCACTGGCAGCGCTGGGCTGTGCAGAAAGTCAATGAGGATCTGAGCTGCTCTCATCCAATGTGGCCTGAGGTGACACATTGAGCCTATTCATACATTGAACAGAGAAAATAATCTCATTTGACAATTACATTTTATTTGCATTTAATAATGGATTATGTGCATTTTGTCTTTCTGTTTTCATATTTTAAAGGGTTGTCTGAGGTTCAAGTTAAACGCATTAGCCATTTCAAGTGAATTCTATAAAGGAGGGAATGGAAAGTGTGTTTGTCTACTCTTGTTTTTGTGCAGCTATACTTTGAATAGGTGTTAAATTAACACCTTTTTCAACTTTAACTTTTTGTTCATCTTCTTGTGTCTGTATGCCAAAAAAAAGCATTAAGTACTTGCAGATGGAAAAAATGTACAACCGTTTTGGTCGACATATTTCGTTTTTAGTTGTGTGATAGTTACAGGGATGTGGTGGTAGTGTTCTCACAGCTACTGATAATCATATTCATTGTGCAAAACTGAACCGGCCCTGACACTGACACCCACAAACTTTGGCTTAAATGTCCAACTGTCTAACCAATAAGCCACAACTAATTTGGGCCACTGATAAATTCTAAGATAAACAACAATTAATGCATTTTGGTTTACAGGAACGCATTTACTTAGAAGGACAGATTAAGTTCATCCGAAACCTGAAAGGAACATACTCTCAGGACCCATGGTAATTGTTCAAATTGATTTTCATAGCCAGTTTTCATGCAAAACTTTTCAAAAAACCATTTAAGCAAAAAAGACATAAGGAAAGACAGTCAAGAAATATGAAAAAGGAAACAGGAAATCATACAAGGTATTAAAGTGATTCACACGCACACACACATGCACGCACGCACGCACGCATGCACGCACGCACGCACGCACGCACGCACGCACACATAAATGCATGAACTAATGCAGAAAAATGGGTGCCAGTTACCAAGCTTTTGAAAATATCTTCTTGTGTGTTCTGGTGTGACAGAATTTTCATTTTTAGCTTAACTTTCACTTTTAGATGCTGTATGTGGTTTTAAAGTATAAACATAGTTTCCTTTAGGATTGTCAGAATATTTTATTCATAGAGGCAATTACAAAGACATATTGTTAAATAGTGGATGAAGGCGTGCTTATTATCATAAGAAGCAGAAGTACAATGTGAAAGATTGTGATTACCATTAATACATGTCACTGTCCCATTCAGGAATATCTTTGACTGGCTCGTGTACGTGCTGTTAATGTCAATCATGGGCATCCACTTTGCAGATGTATTTCTGGTGTCAACCTCGCTTCGACAAAACAGTCTTCGACTGTTTGCAATGTCCATTATTTTCCTGTGGTTACGACTAATGAAGCAAGTCCGAGCCTTTAGGTAACACACCCATGCTTGACTTTATTTGTAGGGACACTATTTATCCCAGGTATAATGACTACACCTCGTAAAAAAACCTGGCTACTACCCCACGTCCTCTTCCCAGAATGCCTGAAGGAAACATTGTGCGACCAGGCTAGTAGCTTGGAAAATCATGCTACCGTGTCTCTGGTTTCACAGACACCAGACAGGTAACATGGGATACATTTAACTAGAACAATGGACCAATGGGAACTGTTTTTTATACACCTTTTGGTTAGCCCACTTTTAATAATGCTAGTGTACATGGAGAGCATAAGGCCTTAGTTTTAGAAATTGTTATGTCATTATAAGAATTTAAAAAAATATTAAGTTCTCTATTGCCATGTTTATTATTATATTACCTGGCAATCACATGATTCAGATTAACTTTTTACACCAGGGCTATGGGCCCCTTTATCGTCATGTTGGGAAAGATCGCAGGAGATGTGCTGCGTTTCCTCTTCCTGTACATAGAGATCTACGTACCATATGCCTGTGCTTTCTGGATCATATTTGGAGGTAACATCACAAAGACAAACATATTTTGTAATTGACGATATGAGTCATAACCTTAATTTATTGGTCTCAGGATTATCTGAGGTGCCAAGCATGGAGACGGTTCCTCAGCTTCTCTATAGCCTGTACCGCATTACTCTGGTAGATGAATATGATTTTAATGCCATGTTGGGAGTGGATGCTGTTATGGCATACCTGCTATGCGGAACATTTCTGGCCCTGTCAGCTATTCTGTGTGTCAATCTGCTGATTGCTCTTCTTTCTGATACATTTCAAAGGTATACATTTACAGAAATTTATTCAGTACTTGGTTAAACAATAATTATTTTGCCAACATCATCCTGAACACATTTATAGGGTTTATGACAACGCAATGGCCAATGCAGTGATGCAACAAGCAGCTATCATATTGCAGATCGAGGAATCCATGCCTTGTCTGAGACGTTGCTATGACAACGAATTCATCCACCGCTATTGTGCACCGCTCGGAGAATACTACGATGATAATGATGTCCCTACTGACCCAGGTCACCATGTTGAGATGAAAAAGCTAACAGAACAGATCAAGGTGTCTGCAGTTATAGGATGTTTATCATCTCTCTATAAAGAAACTGAAGTAGAGCATATTAGAATAACTTGAATCTGGGTATGTTGCAGGACACATTGGATGAATATCTGGACATTCAGAAAAAGACAATATCTCATCATTTAGCCTCTGCAGATGCCAAGGAAGCAACAAGGTTAGGTGGCAGGATTATGAAACCATTTATAATCTGCATGTGATGTACCTAAAAATACACTTTCAAACAGAGCGAAAAGTGCAACACCTCCAGAAGAGGAAGAACAAGCTGTTCACAGACTTGAGAAGGACCAGCAGAGGCACAGACAGGATCTGAGCGAGCTGAAGTCAGAAGTGAAGGAGCTTCAAAGTTTGCTGCTTCAGCTAATACAAAACCAACCAAAGTCACGTAAGAGACTGATGTTTATACAGTGCTGATCAAACAGCCCACATTAAAGCATTAAATCTCTCTTTTTTCTAAAAGAAGTGTGCTTGTGTAACAAAGGCAGGGGTAGGGAGATACTATGGCAAGAAATTAGAGAAGAATATATAAAAAGCTTATTACATTTCATACATTATAAAACGGCAAAAAATAACAATTTAAACTACTAGTAAAGCGAGAGAACGTCAGCAGGGAGCATGAATTCCTCACCCCAGACTCAATATGCACACACACAGGCGCACATGCAGACGCACACACTGTTACAGTACAGACAGACCGGCGACAGAGGATAACAGGTAATGAGGTTTGTTTGACACAAGTAGAGCAAACAGAGGTGATGGGAACAAATGACAAAGGGTCCTTGGGTAGAAATTGGCGTAGGGACCAGGGAGATGATGATGGAGCTGAGGTAGGAAACACACACACACGCACGACACACAGGAGGTAACTTTGGGACGCTGTAGACAGTAATGAATTCCCAGAAGTTGGCATGAGAAAATCCTTGTGTGAACGTGATCGGACAGTGAGTGAGATTTTTTATGTGTGGGTTGATGAGGGTGTTAATGAGTGGCAGGTGTATGTGATCAGTATTTGGGTGAGGGAGTGCGCTGGGATTGGATGAGTGAGCCTAGGCTTTCTGTGACAGTGCCGTCCCACGGCCCGCTCCAGAGGGATGAAGACCCCGACTTTTTTGTTGTCTTTCTCGTCCATGGAAAGTAGGACTATTAGGGTGATTGGCGTGGAAAGAGTCCAATAAAGCTGGATTGAGGATGACAGTTGACAAGGTATCCGAGTTACCCAAACGACGCATAGAGTGCAGGATTTTACGAACTACATAGACCGCACCATCTTCCAGGAGGAGTGAAGGGGGGCTTTAACAGCGGCAATGCCAGGCTCTGAGGAGAGAGGAACAGAGGGGTGGTAAGGTTTGAGGACTGAAACTGCTTGGTGATGGTGAACAGGACTCAGCTTGCGCATGGTAGACGGAGGCGTATGTCCCAGGTTGACAGCCAGACTGTCTGGCCTGGTTGGTATGCCGAAGCTTCGGAACCGCGAAGGTCTGCTGTCATCCTGCGACTAAGTATGGCCTGTTGCAGCTGGTGGTGTGCAGAGTTCAAAACCCTCTCGCTCTCTCGGAACCAGTAGTTGACTGCTGGAATGTCCGAAGGGTCTCCTGACAAAGGAAATAGTGAAGGATGGGAGCTTAGTACACACTGGAATGGAGTGAGTCTGGTCTAAGGTTTGCGCAGATAGTTCTGGGCATACTCGGCTAACCCCAGAAACTGGTTCCAAGAGTCCTGGTTGCCATGACAGAAGGTATGGAGGACACGACTGATATCTTGGATATTCCTCTCCGTCTGCCCGTTAGACTGTGGTTGGTATCCAGAGGATAGGCTGATGGCCACACCAAGGAGTAAGAAGAATGCTTTCCAGACTGGGAGATGAATTGCAAACCTCTGTCGGATACACTTTCCTCTGGGATACCAAAGTATCGGAAAACGTGATTGAACATGAGTTCTGCAGGTACAGTTATTCAACGGTGACAGATCTGTGATGAAATCTACTCCTAGGTGTGACCATGGATGGTTCAGAACAGGCAGAGGGAGGAGTTTTCCAGATGGTAGATAGTGTGGGCTTTTGGAGATGGCGCATTCCCTACATCTCTGCACATAACTTATGACATCTGATGCCATGTTGGGCCACCAGAAGCATTCCCTTAGCGACGAAAGGTTTTCATTGACCCTGGATGGCCAGAGTCTACAGAAGTATGATCTGGATTAGTGGATGAGAGAAGTGTGCCGTGTCCTGGAGATATACCGTGAGCCTGGTTGGCAACCCAGCGGAGTTGGGTTGGAGGCATCGGTAGGAGGTAGAGTCTCCAGAGACTAAGCAATAGGGCTGACTATGAGTGATTCAGGGAGAACTGTTTTGGGCTCCTCCAGGCTATAAAGGCTAGAATGACATCTGGATAAGGTGTCTGCCTTAACATTTTTAGATTCGGGACGATCGCCTGTCTGGGATTACGTCTTTTGGTCATACGCAAGTCTTCTAAGCTCTTATGATCAGTCAGGCCTAAAAAGGGGTGATGAGCTCCCTCCAGCCAATGCTTCCATTCTTCCAGCGCAAGCTTGATGGCTAAGAGCTCCCAGTTTCCGATGTAATAATTGGCCTCCGCTGGGTTGAGTTTGCGGGAGAAGAAGTCACAAGGATGGATTCTGCTTTGATACCCCTGCTTTTGAGAGAGTTCCAGCCCTAATACTGTGGTAGATGTGTCTACCTCCACGTGGAATGGTTTGGTGGGATCAGGATGGACTAGGAGATGATGATGGAGCTGAGAGATCAGAGGTAGGGGACGCACACGCTCGCACGCACACACGCACGCACGCACGCACGCACGCACGCACGCACGCACGCACGCACACACACACACACACACACACACACACACACACACACAGACAGACAGACAGACAGACAGGAGGTAACTTTGGAATGCTGGAGACAGGTATGGAGTCCTAGTAGATGTATACGTAACCGAATTACAAATGTGGGGGCGAGAGCGAGTCTTCTAACCTGTGTGTATACCTACTGTGAAATGACCTCATCACACGTGACCTGCTAACGTGGACGCATCTCTGAAGCTGCGGGGTTTGCTTCAGGCAACATTTATTTTCAAGAAACTTCCCAATAGAAACCTCGACAAGACTTAATGCTGCGTTCACACCAGGCGCGAATTTTCACGTTTTCACGCGCCACACATGGCGTGTAGTTTGACGTTTTAAATTTTAAGTTAATTCGCGTGTACATTTCGCGTCCAAAGTGTCCTTTGAGCAGGGGGGAGGGGCTTCTGTCAGGGGAACTCATCAACCTGTCAGAGGAAAAGTAATTTTATCGTAAAATAAAGCGATTAAACTTAACGTGCATGCTTTATTTATAGTCTCAATATGTATATAAAGCTCAAATTGAGTAAAGATAAAAAAAATTTTTACCAAATTTCTTCCAGTAAATTTCACTTTAATTCCTGTCTTTGTTCAAGTATAATAAAAGTATAATGTGTATTTATGAAGCTCTGTTTCCACATAAAGCCCTGATGACTTTCTCATCCATGTTTGCTTAAGATAAAGCTCCTGATTGGTTAATGCAGCGCGAAATTTCAGCAATGTTAGATTAATCTAGATTAATTCCAAGTTTACAGTGAGATCAATCTAGATTAAAAAAAATTATCTATGCCCACCACTAATATATATATTAATATATAATACATATATTAATTTATATATATTTACTATAATTTTGTGTGCAAATTATATAAAAATATAATGGGACATTTCATGTATAGTATTGCATAATTATTTTAATGCAGTAGCACTTTTAAATAATCTTCATACATACTCAATACACATAACAAAGACAAAGAGGAATTGGGGAGGAAGTAAATGGGGAAATCAATTTAGTTCACCTAACTCAAAACTCCACAACCTTGAAACATGTTTTCTTTAAAACAAGGGGAATATTAGGGTTCAATTTATGTATTTTTACTGTGATTATGTAAATTCTTATTACCCAATTATATGATAAGAGTTGCAACCGGAAATTTAAGGTTATTGTTTGTGCATTTAGCAAATTATTTTCCAGTCTTCTAATATGATATTCATATTTATATCTTGAATCCAAGTTTGTCTTGTATGTTCCGAGCTTTCTGTATGACTTGCTGTTAGTATGGAAAATAGATGCTATGTAAGTGTTTGCAAAGCTTGACCTAAGATGTAGTTGTTTAGAATTCTTTAAACGTGGAAAAATAAATCTTCTAAGATGTAGATACTTAAAAAAGTGTTTCTGAGCTATGAAAAAATTAGCTACAAGATTATCAATTGACATTAACATACCGATATACAAATATTACCATCTAGTTATAAAAAGCTAAACAGCGTTGCCCGTTGTGTAATAAATAAGTTACTTAAATAAATAAAATACACTTAACAGTAGTGTTCCATAGACACACCTTCGCCAGACCAAGAGCAAAAGCGCTCCGTCTTTCTAGAATATTCTTTGTGCAAATCTGGCATTTAACTGATTGATATTGAGGAAGCATTTCTCAATGTGCTGCACATAGTTTTAGGTGTGGATTATAATTTTCAGAGCATAAATTGTTTGATCTCTAAGTCTCTAAGTTTCAACAGCATTTCTTTACAGCAATATAAAAAGACTTTCAAAAAACATTGGGATATCCTCATTTGGACCATAAATGTTAACCAAATTAATAATTTCCCCCTTTAACTTTCTTGTAGTATCAAATATATATCGGCCTTGTCTATAATACTATTATTTATCAAAAAGGGTGCAGATTTGTGGAGCAATTTCAACTATGCTCCTGGCAGTACACTGTGGATTTGTATTCACATAGAATGGACTTTCCAATTAAGTACAAACTATTAAAAAAGAACAGACATCTAAAGTGCATCTGGATTGCTTATTCAAAGCCATAACCACATTATACATTAACCAAATATCAATCATGAGAAACTATCATATAGGATGAGTATTTTTTTACAGACGCTTTTATCCAGTATTATGCAGTTGCCAATTATCACTGCAGATCGAATATTGGTAAGGTGCCTTGCTCAAGGATACTTCAGTCATTGTCTGTGGGCACTGGGATTCGAACCGGCAACCTTCAACTCTCAAACTCTCAAACCCCCAGACCACGACTGAGCCATGCTAATATTAATGTTCAAGGATTGCAGTGTAGGTTTAGCACGTCGAAGTGTCTTCTCTGTCGAAGCAACTCCGCTGATGAATCAGGGAAAAATGTTTCCTCTTGTTCACAGTGCATTATTTTTTCTTTAGAATTGGCAAACCGCATCATTTCTTGAGAGGAAAGAAAATGTATGATCAGCAGTGTGGCCTAGAACATATAGCCTTTGTACTCTCTCAATAACCGTTGGAGCAGGAAAAATTCAGGGCCCAGCATTTCGAGCTGCAATTTTTCCGGGAAGGCAATTGGATCAGGATTTTCCACCTTTTTCAGAAGGATTATCCAACCTGAGTTTCGATCTCCGCAAAGGGTTATCAAGATTGTCGATCTTGCCTGTGAGAAAAGCATTGTGTTTAGTTGCTCAGTTGTCTGTCTGAATTAACTGTGTATTCTATGTTGCTAATTATTGCATTCTTGGACCATATCAATGCGACCGGTGAAGTCTCTTAAATGGTTTGTAACACCCTGAAACACTCTTAGAACTCCTTCAAATGGACATATCACAATGTAATATAGGCCGTCAAAGAAGTGGAGAAGTAGCGCATATATGCTGTGTGTGTGGGACTATCATGCGAATTACAAAATACAAAATTTGCCAATAATACCAGTTGTAGGCTGGGTCCTAGGGACTACCCTTTTTCCTCCCCTTACGACCCCCTGATCCCAGAAACAAAATCTCAAAGTCACCTTTATTTATTAAGCACTTTAAACAAAATAGAGTACGTCAAAGCAGCTGAAAAACATTGGTTAGTAAAACAGTGTTTCCATTAGGCAGAAGGATAGTTAAAGGTAGTTCATCATTGAATTCAGTGATGTCATCTCTGTTCAGATTAAATAGAGTCTGTGCATTCATTTTCAATTCATTGGTTCACAAAATCAACTGATGTCAGCCAATGAACAATAAGGGTGCCATCCTGCTACAGTTGCAATATTATTTGGGATTAAAAATAATCTTTGGGAATTGGAGATTGATTGCACAGTCATTTGGACTACATATGAACATTTTGCCTATGGTCACATGAAGATTGAAGTGATGTGATGGTTGTGTTTTCACAGCTAACGGTCATTGACAAGCAGCCTGCAGTGGACACAACATCTGAAACTGGAACAACAGATGGAGATAGTGAATCTTTGCCCAGGGAGCAGGCCCAACATATTATGACTTAATTATGATTTAATGTGCATCACACGGAATTCATGAGTGGTTTACCAGCAACAGAGGAGTCACATAGCAGCTTCTTTACGTCAAATGAATTAAAAACACGTTGTGTAGTTTATTGTAAATATAGATTTAATATTGGACCACTGGAACCATTCTGTATTTTCTATCAGTTTTGGTTTAATCTGGTACCTTGGTTGTTAAGTTAATGGAAAATTAATCATCCTTCCCATAACCTGTGAGAATGAACTAACATTAATTTAAATGGTGTTAAGAAATGAATACATAGAATATATCAGTCTTTGATTTAGACAAAGCTATCATATGATTTAGAAGACTAGATTTGTAAATAGGCTAATTAACATTAACTCTTTAAGTTCTCAAAAGAAAATAAATTCTCCTTACTATGACCTTACATTGTATAAAATATATTTGGGTTGTTGCAAGCATTTATAACACATTATAATCATTATAGTTACCCATGCATAACATAAAAATGTATTGTTTTTGTTAATTGTTTGAACTCTTAGGTGTAAATTAAAGATTAAAATCAGTGTTATATCTTTGTAACTTCTCGTCAAGCACATGTTAAAGGTGTGGCCTGTTACCATGACAAAAGCCAGGAAGCATTTTCATTGGTCGGAGAGAAAGTTTACCCAGCGCTGTGGCGGAAGTGGGTCGAGCGGCTGATTTCCGCTTCCGTCTCTATCGTTGGCCACTGAAGTAAAGATGGCGGCGACCGAGACCGATCGTGAAGTATCGTCCGCTCTGTGTAGCGAATTCCTCAATTTCTCGGCCAAGGATACAGCTGCGGTAGGCGACAGTTTTATAAATACGAGCGAAAGTGTTTCTTCCGTTAAACAGAAGACCGTTCGCTAAGAATGATTTCTCAGGAAGAATAGATTTGGTGTTTTACTCACTCCTCAGATCAGCTTGTTTTGCTCACTGTTGTCTTGCTAACACGCTAACAGCTAGCCAGTGAGATGTTAACACCCCAAGCTCCATAACAAACACCTGACACTCGATTTACTGACATGTTTCTCAACTACAACCCTAACATTCACAACAACGCGTTTCGAACATATTATCTGGACCTTTACAGGACAGCTTGCATAATCAAAATATGCTAAAACAGATTTATTGTATAGATTAAAGTTTTCTTCTTAAGTTACTATAACAATGTTTGCTTTGTTCATAATCTCATTTGTTTTGTCAAAAGCCATACTTTAACTTCTTTACTTGGCACTTAATATAAATGTTTTTTTTTTTTAAAGCAGAAAGAGATTTAAGTAAAGATTTGTGTGGTAAAATAATAATAATAATAATCCTGTTGACTGTTTTAAAGACAGTTTTTCTGCTTTCTCTGGCTGATTTTAAAGCACTTTTCTATTGTTTTCTTATTCTCTCTTTAACTGTAAAAAAACATTGATTGATGTTTTACTTGAGTTTGTTTTCTTATCTCAGCTACATCAATATAGCTTAACAAATAATAATAACGCTAAACAATGCAAATTCTTGAAACATGATATGTGATTGTTAATGTTATGGTTATTTGAAAACCATATGGAGGACATAAATCTTTATGGTTGTAAAAAAAAGCATATTTGCAGACTCCTTATCTTTTACACATACAAACTAAATGGCAAATGTAAAACTATAAAAGACTTATTAAATATCTTCATGTAGGGCTGGGCGATTTGGCCTAAAATCAAAATCTCGACTAATTGAACATTTTAACTCGATTACGATTAATGAACGATTATTTTATTTTTTTGCCGTCGTAGTTCACTGACAAGTTTTCTACGGTAAATATGCTCACATATTACATTGAGAGATTTTTGAATGAAGGGTGCATTACTTGATTATAAAAGAATTGAAGGAAACACTCACTATCTACTATCTATGATTATTTATTGAACATTAATGTTAAACAACTGAAATTAAAGCACACTTTGCCTTAAACGAACAGTCACTTTGTTCTTATAAAATTTTTTTAAAGTAAATAACTTGTACTTTTGGAAACAAAATAAATTATTTTCAAGGTTTTTCTAATTTAATGTAAAAATAAGCTGTATCCCTTCTAAATAAAATAACTATTGTATATTAGGGCTGCAACAAACGATTATTTTGATAATCGATTAATCTTACAATTATTAGAATGATTAATCAATTAATCATCGATTATTTCAATGACTAATCACTAGGTTTTGAATGATTATTCAGCTTTTGCAACTAGTTAAAACGTTGATTTATACATATTCTAAGTAATAAATAAAAAAGAAAATCACTTCAGCTTTTGAAAAAGTTTTATTGAACCTTTGAACCAACTGAACATGTTACTCTCTTTAAGATTTCTGATTCTGTCCAACTTAATTCACACAAATACTCTCCAAGCATCGTTTAACTTTTTTGTTTCCTTTCATTATAAAAATAAATAAATAAGCTACAATACAGACAACATTTGTTTAAATGTAAATGTAAATCTCTTGACGGCCGCATTAAGCAGCATTTCTGTGACAACAGTTCAGTTTAACAAAAAGCTTTTTTTTGGATTGTCAATTAAGTGTTATTTAGTTAAAGTGAAGAAAGGTCATCATGTCAACGTGTTCATGTGACACGCGTGCTTTGTTTTCATTTATATTTGTGTTCCATTAAGCTAGTTATATAGGTTCTTGATGGGAGGATATATCCAGGGTGTAATGCAGAAACCATTTCCTGAAATCTTTTCTCCATCAACCATAGAGAGAGGTCTCATGTTGTTCACAATCATGTTCAGAACTGACTCTGTAGGCTTGCTGATGAGTACATGAGTTCCTCCTCAAAGAAAGTCATCAACAGGCCTACTGCTTTTCTTAGAAACTGAAACAGTAAAGGGGACATTTACTTCAGGACACATAGAATGGTCAAATATTAATCTGCAAACAATTATTAGACATATACAATTATATATTTTTTTAAATTACCCTACAAATTAAATGACGAGCAGAGAGACATTCTCACAAGTAACTGACATGATATCATTCTAACATCTCCTTTTGTAAGTTGTCATGAACATGGAAGAAAATAAAGTCTTGTTAAAGTGATAAGTCTTCACTTATAATCACTTTCCTCTTATATAATTACTAATAGTGTTACAGTACTCAAACAGTCCTGACTCCTAAGCTCTATCAAACTTTATTCTTTGCAAAACAAATAATATGAGTGTAATTGTATTATCATTCTCTAATAAAGAGATGTATTGCTAGTTAGTTAGCTGTAGATGGAGAACACTCACCTCTCTGCTGCTCTTGCTCCAGGATGTTTCCTCTTTAAATGCTCCAGCTGCAGGTTGTGCTGCTGTGAAAGGAAACTTCCGCCTTGCATGTATTGCACACAACATGTGTGAAGTTTTGTGTCCTTCTACTGGAAGAGCATTCAGGAGGGCTGCATACACTCTAGCTCTACAGCGCCGTAGCGGTCAGATCATGATATTGCAGGCCCTTACATTAGGTCACTTGATCAAACGATTACTCGACAAGATGATTTTTTTACCGTGTCACAACGCTTTTAAGTCACCCACAAAGCGAAAGAAGACGCAAGGTGTCAGCTGTGTTTTGATTTAAGGGCGTGAGATGCAGAATGGAAGGGAGTGATAACAGTGGCGTTGAGCAAAGAGAAGAAACAAATAAGAGAAAACGACTCAAAATATCCAAGGTTTGGGACCAGAGCGTCACACATCGAGAGAGAGAGACCAGAGAGACCAGAGAGAGAGACCAGAGAGAGAGACGAGAGAGAGACGAGAGAGAGAGAGAGACGAGAGAGAGAGAGACTAGAGAGAGAGAGACGAGAGAGAGAGAGACGAGAGAGAGAGAGAGACGAGAGAGAGAGAGACGAGAGAGAGAGAGACGAGAGAGAGAGAGACGAGAGAGAGAGAGAGAGAGAGACGAGAGAGAGAGAGACGAGAGACGAGAGAGAGAGAGACGAGAGAGAGAGAGAGAGAGACGAGAGAGAGAGAGACGAGAGAGAGAGAGACGAGAGAGAGAGAGACGAGAGAGAGAGAGACGAGAGAGAGAGAGACGAGAGAGAGAGAGACGAGAGAGAGAGAGACGAGAGAGAGAGAGACGAGAGAGAGAGAGACGAGAGAGAGAGAGACGAGAGAGAAAACGAGAGAGAGAGAGAAAAACGAGAGACGAGAGAGAAAAACGAGAGACGAGAGAGAAAAACGAGAGAGAGAGAGAAAAACGAGAGAGAGAGAGAAAAACGAGAGAGAGAGAAAAACGAGAGAGAGAGAAAAACGAGAGAGAGAGAGAGAGAAAAACGAGAGAGAGAGAGAGAGAAAAACGAGAGAGAGAGAGAGAGAAAAACGAGAGAGAGAGAGAGAGAGAGAAAAACGAGAGAGAGAGAGAAAAACGAGAGAGAGAGAGAAAAACGAGAGAGAGAGAGAAAAACGAGAGAGAGAGAGAAAAACGAGAGAGAGAGAGACCAGAGAGACCAGAGAGAGAGAGAGAGACCAGAGAGAGAGAGAGACCAGAGAGAGAGAGAGACCAGAGAGAGAGAGAGACCAGAGAGAGAGAGAGACGAGAGAGAGAGAGACGAGAGAGAGAGAGACCAGAGAGAGAGAGAGAGAGACCAGAGAGAGACCAGAGAGAGAGAGAGACCAGAGAGAGAGAGAGACCAGAGAGAGAGAGAGACCAGAGAGAGAGAGAGACCAGAGAGAGAGAGAGACCAGAGAGAGAGAGAGACCAGAGAGAGAGAGAGACCAGAGAGAGAGAGAGACCAGAGAGAGAGAGAGACCAGAGAGAGAGAGAGACCAGAGAGAGAGAGAGACCAGAGAGAGAGAGAGACCAGAGAGAGAGAGAGACCAGAGAGAGAGAGAGACCAGAGAGAGAGAGACCAGAGAGAGAGAGAGACCAGAGAGAGAGAGAGACCAGAGAGAGAGAGAGACCAGAGAGAGAGAGAGACCAGAGAGAGAGAGAGAGAGACCAGAGAGAGAGAGAGAGACCAGAGAGAGAGAGAGAGACCAGAGAGAGAGAGAGAGACCAGAGAGAGAGAGAGAGACCAGAGAGAGAGAGAGAGAGACCAGAGAGAGAGAGAGACCAGAGAGAGAGAGAGACCAGAGAGAGAGACCAGAGAGAGAGACCAGAGAGAGAGACCAGAGAGAGAGAGACCAGAGAGAGAGAGACCAGAGAGAGAGAGACCAGAGAGAGAGAGACCAGAGAGAGAGAGACCAGAGAGAGAGAGACCAGAGAGAGAGAGACCAGAGAGAGAGAGACCAGAGAGAGAGAGACCAGAGAGAGAGAGACCAGAGAGAGAGAGACCAGAGAGAGGGAGACCCGAGAGAGAGAGACCCGAGAGAGAGAGACCAGAGAGAGAGAGACCAGAGAGAGAGAGACCAGAGAGACCAGAGAGAGACCAGAGAGAGACGAGAGAGACCAGAGAGAGAGAGACCAGAGAGAGACCAGAGAGACCAGAGAGAGACCAGAGAGAGACGAGAGAGACCAGAGAGAGAGAGACCAGAGAGAGACCAGAGAGAGACTAGAGAGACCAGAGAGAGACCAGAGAGAGAGAGACCAGAGAGAGAGAGACCAGAGAGAGAGAGACCAGAGAGAGACCAGAGAGAGAGACCAGATAGACCAGAGAGAGAGACCAGAGAGACCAGAGAGAGAGAGAGAGAGAGAGAGAGAGAGAGAGAGAGAGAGAGACCAGAGAGAGAGAGAGAGACCAGAGAGAGAGAGAGAGACCAGAGAGAGAGAGAGAGAGACCAGAGAGAGAGAGAGAGACCAGAGAGAGAGAGAGAGACCAGAGAGAGAGAGAGAGAGAGACCAGAGAGAGAGAGAGAGAGAGACCAGAGAGAGAGAGAGAGAGAGACCAGAGAGAGAGAGAGAGAGAGACCAGAGAGAGAGAGAGAGACCAGAGAGAGAGAGAGAGACCAACTTGTTCCAAGTTCTTGTCCATGTGTTTTTGCCTCCTTAATAATACAAAGCATTCCAAGACAGTAAAAGCTTATGTTAAGAACTTTTAGTTATCTTTTAGTTCTGAAAGTTAAGTTGCATGACTAAAAGGCAGTGTTTTTGAGAGATAAAAAAACTTGGGAGAAACCAGTCAGTTGGGGGGCCAGCTCTCCTCTGACCAGACAAATCAAGCAGTTCAAGTCCAGGCTGCAGCAGAATGAAGAAGAAACATCTGTGTGCTGTGGTAGTATCCTGATGATCGTCACAGACAAGGTCTTCGCAGGGGATTGGTATCCGTGGTGTTCTTGTCCTGGACTTTGCTTTGTTCGAGGGCTCTAGAGGGCTTTTCTAGTTCCGGACCCACCATCTGGTCCAGAGAAGAATCATCTGTCTCCTGTGGTCCCATCCTGATGGTCATCTGAGGCAAGGTCTTGAGAGGGATCTGCATCTGGGGTTCTAGTCGTCCTGATCTCCGCTGTCCTTCCGGGACCAAGGGGTCCTTTCTCCACAATCTGGTCTAGATACGCACTGTATCCAGGTGACTGCAATGCCATCTGATCTGGATACGGACTGGATCCGGTGGCTCCGAAGAGCTCGGAAGGAGAAACAGACCAATATTAGCGTAGATGCCATTCTTCTAAAGTTATAGCGAATATATTGTGTGCTGTGGAGAGTGTTCCCGTTTCCGGATTTCTTAAATAAATTTAGCCTAAAAATCCTTTTACGGATTTGAATATTGGAAGCATGTTAGTATTTATGTGTAGGCCAGGTTAAAGAGATGGGTTTTTAATCTAGATTTAAACTGCAAGGATGTATCTGCCTCCCGAACACTATTAGGAAAGTTATTCCATAGTTTAGGCTCCAAGTAGGAAAAGGATCTTCCGCCCTTCGTTGATTTTGATATTCTAGGTATTATCAAATTGCCTGAGTTTTGAGAACGTAGCGAACGCATAGGATAATAATGTAACAGGAGCTCTTTCAAATATTGAGGTGCTAAACCATTCAAGGCTTTGTCAGTAATAAGCAAGATTTTAAAATCTATACGATGTTTGCAATGTTGACAGGACCGGAGTAATGTGTTCATACTTCCTGGTTCTTGTAAGAATTTTGCTGCTGCATTTTGGACTAACTGTAATTTGTTTACTAAGCGTGCAGAACAACCACCTAATAAAGCATTGCAATAATCCAACCTTGAGGTCATAAATGCATGGATTAACATTTCTGCATTTGATATTGAGAGCATAGGCCCTAATTTAGATATATATTTTTTTCAGGTGAAAAAATGCGGTTTTACAAATGCTCGATACTTGGTTTTCTAAGGAGAGATATATATCAAATAAAACACCCAAGTTCCTACCGATGACGAGCTTACAGGGCAGCCATCAAACTTTAGACAATTTTCTCGGTTGCTGGCAGATTTTTTAGGTCCTATAATTAACACCTTTTCCAGAGTTAAGCAGCAGAAAATTACTCGTCATCCAGTTTTTTATATCGACTATGCATTCCATTCCACACGTAACCTTTTTTTCTCACCCACAGGTTTTATCTCGCTTTGTGTAACATAGTAACCTCGTTGTCACACTTGTTCACCTATTGTTGTCTCTCCTGTTTACCGCTTCGTTGTCTTCTCGACACTTTGTAAGTCGCTTTAGACATAAGCGTCTGCTAAATGCCTAAATTTAAATTAATTCATTTTTCTGTAGAACACAAAGATATTTTGAAGATTTTTGGTACCTGGCACTCAGTCACCCATCCATACAATGGGTGCCTCTGCTGTTTTTAATAGGAAATATGTATTGAAGGCTTGTTTTTTTGTTTATACATTTCGTTGTTCTCTGTTATCAGAAAACCTGCAGGTGCAAGGAAATTTAAGAATGTGTTAAGGATACTAATTTGATTTTGGTTAATGTAGGGAAAAGTATCTTTGGTTGTTGGTTTGGAAAATTAAGCGAGATGAACATTCCTAACTTCAATTTTATTAATGAATGGCACACTGGAATCCATTGACAAAGACCATAATATGACTGACTCCAATGTACAATACTACAAGTACAGGCCTTAGTAATAAAATAAAGTTAGATTCACCTTATGTATTGGGTTGTGGAAGATATATTTTCTGAATTCTTATTGGGCCTTCATTACAAATAAAAATTATTTGATCTTCTAGAATGATTATGGAATGACTACAGGAATATTTAGAAATAGAGAGATGTTTTTTTAACATTGAGTGTTGTCCATCTAGCAAGATCCCTATGTTTTTTTCAAAAAATTGGGATAAAGAAATGCCTGCAGTCATATATTGTTGTAGTAAGACCACACAAAAAATACCTGACCTACTCATCCTGTTCAGACCTGACCTTTGTTTTCATGATCTGGTTAGAGAAGATACGGCTTTGAAGAAAGAAAAGATTATAATTTTCATATGTGAGAAGTGGGACACATTAATAAACATAAATTATATCATTTATAAAAAGGGGAAGTCGTGGCCTGGTGGTTCGAGTCTTGGACTCGTCATCCGAAGGTTGCTGGTTCGAGACTCGAAACCAGCGGGAATACCACGACTGAGGTGAGTCCCTTGAGCAAGGCACTGCTCCATGGGCACCGCAGCATGGCTGCCCACTGCTCCGGGTGTGTGTTCACAGTGCGTGTATGTTCACTTATTGTATGTTTGCACGGGGATGGGTTAAATGCAGAGCAAAAAAAGAGCAACATGTCACTTCACTTCACTACAGTGTGTGCCATGACCTTCACCTTAAAAGAGAAAAATACATGGTAGGATTTCTGGTGTTTATGCATAATAACAACGGCTAACTGTATATATCTATCCATAGAAATGGCTACAGGTGGACAACCTGCCCAAAGAGTTGTACCAGCATTTGGCCTGCTATGTCCCCAAGATCTACTGCCTAGGACCCAACCTGAACCCTAAGAATGAAGATCTGCTGGCCCAGCTGCTGCTGCAAGGCCCAATGGAGTGGTATCTTTGTGGGGAAGAGCCAACCACAGGCTTGGCAAAACTTGAACAGAGCAACCAACCATCTCAGCTCTGCGGCCATGTTTTCAAAGTTGGAGAGCCAACGTATTCATGCAGGTAGAGGGTTTCTTCTGCAGGCTACATCCAAAATAATTTATAATTTGCTGCTAGGTTTTTACACAATCATATTGTCCAAGCCCTTCGGATGATACAGGATTCTGAGTAAGGTTAGGATTGTTGGTTAAATCTTTAAGTCAATATGACTATAAACTGACTAATAGGCCACAGGTGAATGAGTGTGTACTCAAACGTTCTACGTTTACATTAAATGATCCTTTATGCATTTGGGAGATGCTGTAATTAGGGTGTCAAAATGAATCATGTTGCGATGCAGACAAGGATGATTGAATACCTGTTCAGTATTAGAACGTTAATTAACGAAGTATTGATGCTTTTCTGCCATTATTTGCCATGCATGTGGTTTGTCGCAGCAGTAAACAATGGCTGAGAGACGCGAGGCTAAGCGCAAATTTAAAAAAATGCTCCAACTACTTTAAAAGTCAACATCGGTGCTCTTTTCGGCTTTTAGGAACAAACTGAACAGGACAACCTGGATAGGACACACGCTGTGTGTAATTCATGCAAATAAAATATGCTGGAGCTAATACCACTAACTTGACAAACCTAGCAGGAGCGCAAAACAAACAGCATGACTTACAATTGTGTACTGTCACTATGATACGCATCTAAACACACACATCACCATACAGTCCTGTGTCTTCGCGATAAAAATTTATAGATTAAAAAAAATTGCTCTCTCTGAGAAGGTAAAATTAATGTTTCATTTAATATGTATTAAAGGTCCAGTTCTTTTTGATTCCATGTTTCAAAGTTTAATTATTGTTTAATGTTGTTGTTAGGCTATAACCAAAATCTGTAATATTATAAAGCTCAAAGTTCATTGCCAAGAGAGATATTGTATTAAACAAAAATTGCCTAATAAAAATGGCCGGTTTGGACTACATCACTCTACTTCTTTAGTGACATTACTAACACAGTTAACCTCCGCCCACAGGTACATGCAAAAAGGTGGTGGTATTTTTGCACTCCTACAGAGAAGAGGAAGAGTTGTGTTTGTAGTGTGTGTTTGTTTGTCACCATGTTGCAGAAACTCTGTTATTTTCATCCTGGAGTCGAATCACCTTTGTTTGGCCTTCCCAGGGACGCTGTACTTAGAGATCAATGATTACAATTTGTTTAACTTAGTTCCCGAAAATTATAATCCACTTGTAAATTAGATGGTAATTGAACATCTAATCCGATAAAAAGATCCGTTGGCACAATCAGAACTCAATATGTAATTCTGAAGGAGGGACTTCATAGGACAAGGAAGGCATTAGCCGTTTTTATGACAGTGAAAACAGCGGTATACAGACAAGTAAAGGGAATTCATGGCCTAGTGGTTAGAGTTTGACTTCTAACACTAGGTTCTTGGGTTCAAGTCTCGGTCCGAAAATCATAACTAAGTTGCCCTTGAACAAGGCGTCAAACCCCAAACTGCTCCCGGGCCCCACAGCATAACAGGCTGCCCACTCCTCTGGGTGTGTGGTCACTGCTGTGTTCATTCACGGATGGTGTGTGTGTTCACGGTTGGTGTGCGTGTTCAGTGTTTTGTTTTGGCACCTGCGCTTTGAGAAACATGAAATGGGCTTGCAAGTATCTTTTATGTGTTTTTACAGTGGTGTTATGTTAAGATTAGAATCTGATGTGGTCTGGTAGGTATGAATGTGGTATGAGGGATTTTTCTTATTGGATATATGCATGTAGTTTATGCAGTGTAATTCAGACTCTAGACCTAACCTTCCTTTTGACATTAGAAGTTCAACATAATGCCAGCAAAATGTTACTTATGTTAATTTATGTTGTGATTCCAGAACAATAAAAGTACTACTTAATGGGTTATTTAAAGCTTATTATAGGTTTGTGTGACTCATTATTGAATTCCTCTTCAGGGACTGTGCGGCTGACCCTACCTGTGTGTTGTGTATGCAGTGCTTCCTGGGCAGCGTTCACAAAGAGCATCGCTACAGGGTAAGAGTGAACAAACACTAAGCGAACACTTTCTTTAAAGTAAAGGACAGTTTGGTGCAATCCTGCAGGGTCATTCCTGTTTGAAGGTTAAGAGGTGACTGCACTTCAGGAGCGGGTGTGAAACTTCAACTTAGGCCACAACCACACAAAGCTATGGTTTTCCCATTCACATTTTTCTTAAAAATCTGTTATCACAACATCATCTCAAAAAATTCTGCATACCTACAAAATCACAGAACCTGATGACGTAGAATACATGACAGATCATGTAGTGCTGAAATTCTGCCATAGAGATACATTAATAATGGAGTCTCCAACTTGTAACATCAGCATAATAACTGTTGCTGTTACATTTTGGTGTTGGACTACAGTCGAGATTTGGTATTTTGACATCATATATGGACTTTCTGTATACAAGAAAATTTTATAAATCATTTCCTATATCTGTCTGAACAAAATTCTGATACGAAACACGATTTTTACATATACAGCTAAGTGCGTCTCCTTGTGGATTGGTTTCCAGAGTTTAACTGTGCCTTTTTTGATGATCTTACATCTACGTTTAGGCCTTTAGTAGATGTTTTTATTCAAAGGAAATCGAATAGACAATGAAGCGTTAAATAGTAAATTAGTTGTAGCCATTTTCACCTATTGTTATCTCTACTAAGTTACACAAGGCAAAATAAAACCTGTAGAAGGGAAGAAAAGGTTAAATTTCATTAATAAAGAGTGAGTAAGTAAGGAAAGAGGTTTTAGTGGTTTTGGTGCAGATGGAAATTATGAGAATTTAGGCATTTAAAGTTAAAGATATGGAGTCTGCCAAATGTTTTGTAAGGGGTTTTTCTTTCTGCCATCGAAGGGCCGATACAGAGAAGGTGCGAGAGAGTGATTTCTTACCCTTTAGGACGGACGGCACCACAAGAACAATCTCATTTGCAGAGCACAGAGTTCTGAATGGCACACATTTGTGAATCAGCAAGTGAAGATTGCGGTGTACTGAACCTGTGGTGGTCTTGTAGGCTATAGGCTGGGGGGTCAGTTGTGGTCTAGTGAGGAGAGAGTCGGACTTGTAAGCAGAAGGTTGCCTGTTCGAATCTCAGTGCCAAGCAGACATTAAAGTGCCCTTGAGCAAGACATCTTACCCCTGTCTGCCCTGCAGTGATAATTGGCCACTGAACAATACTTGTAAGTTGCTTTGGATTAGTCTGCCAACTGGATAAATGTAAAAGTAAAATGTCTATAAGGAGAGTTTTAAAGTCAATGCGAGCTGCCATGGGAAGCCAATGTAGCTTGATGATGAGAGTTGTGACGTGTTCTTTTCGGTTCCTTGAGAACCACTTTTGCATGCGGCATTCTGTATCATCTTCAGAGGTTTGGTTTTGCACATCGGGAGTCTAGCAAGCACAGCATTGCCGTATTCCAGCCTGGATGGGTCCAGAGCCGACACTAGGATTTTTGTAGCATTCTCGGAGAGGAAAGGTCTGATCTTCCTTATGTTGTAGACCAGGAATCTGCAGGATCTGGCTGTGCTGGCAACATGTTTTGTGAAGTTCATCGTGGTCTGGTGGTAGAGAGTTCGACTTGTAAGCGGAAGGTTGGGGGTTCTAATCCCAAGTTCAGCAGACAATGACTGAAGTGTCCTTGTGCAAGACAACTTAACCCTGTTTGCTCTGTAGCGATTATTGACTACTGCATAATACTGTAATTCGCTTTGGTTAAAAGCGTCAGCCAAATGAAAAATTGTAAATTGTAATTGAAGTTTAGCTGATCGTCAATGACTACTCCTTAGTTTCTTACCCTGTCTTACCCATGTCCTACTATTCAAAAGTTTCTTAATCTTAACGTTTATATACATGTGTCTTGCAATGACCTACTGTTAAACATGACTTTCAGCAAAGTGGCTAAAAAACCTCAGATGTTTCTATGTTTAAGTGTCAGTTTATGCTCTGTTTTCTCTGTAGATGACTACATCAGGAGGAGGAGGTTTTTGTGACTGTGGGGACACAGAAGCCTGGAAGAAGGGCCCTTACTGTCAGAAACACGAGCCCAATATCAGTGAATCTTCACAGATGGTAACATATTTTCATAGTCTCTTGAGATAAAAATTAAAAGCACTGCTGTTGATTTTCTGTTTTTAATACTTTACTCATACACAACATATTAATGGTTCCCTTGTATTCCATTTAAAATATATTTAATATAAAAAACATTTACTGATTTGTAGGATTTATATCCTTATCACTTTATATTTAATGTCTTACATTTTAATTAGGAAAGAAAACTGACAACCCCTCCACTGTTTTGCAGGATCCATTGGCAAATATGTCAGATGAAATGATCGCCCGCACATATAACGTATTCTCTATCATCCTCAAATATTCTGTGGACATGCTCACCTGGGACAAAGAGGATGAACTACCAGAAGGACTAGAACCACCGTAAAGCACATATTGTTAAAGATACATTTCTAAAGTCCACATAAAACGAAAAATACACTTTTAAATGTCGTTTAAATGCAACTTTGTGTCAGGAGTGTTAGAACAGAATTACTCTTGAACGATAAACATTATTGTAGTAATTCTCAACAGTGTGAGCTGTTTACCTTCCCCCACAGTGTTAAATCATATTGATTAAGTACTGTTGATTGAGTCTGTGCATAAACTCAGAAACACTGTGTTCAGTTTTTAAAAATAAGAGTGTTTCTCAATTGCATTTTTCTTGAGCTAGCTGGAGACCAGAAACGAATTTTCTTTTAAAGAGACGCAGACAAAAACTGCGTTTTCAATTGAACCCACAAATGGCCATTTTCAACGTCTTCTAGTATGTCTTTTGAGCTGAGTTTTTACAGACACATTCTTGGGGATACCAGAGAGTACATTTAAGTGGTGGAAAACTGTCAGGTTATGTGGCCTTTTAAAATGAAAAATAATTTTTCCATGAAAGATTCTATGTTTAATTTGAATGTTATTTTGAAGGATTCGTGGAGACACGTACTACTGCATGCTCTTTAATGATGAAGTCCACACATACGAACAAGTCATCTACACACTACAGAAAGCTGTGAATTGCACTCAGAAAGAGGCTGTTAGCTTTGCCACTACAGTGGACAGAGATGTAAGTGCCCTGATTTATAAGTAACAAAGATTTAATATAAAAATTTTTTGTAATGTCTGTTTTTGTGACTTGATTTGTTCACTGGTTTTCAGGGCAGGAAGTCTGTTCGTTTTGGGGATTTACAGTTCTGTGAGCAGGCCAAGTCTGTTATTGTTGTAAGTTCTCAGATATAATAAAACCCATTAGTTTGCCTCAGATCAATTTAGTTGTTTTGGACAAATTCGTAGCATTCTATGCATCCTTTGATTAAAAGAAATCCTATGACGCATTGCTACAGACAGATAACAGTGTGGGTCAACTTTTCGTTTGTTGTGGTGTTAGCTAAATGCAATTCAATCTTAGCAACACCCTAGCAGCCATCCATGACAAAAATCAAGCACGACTAGAATTCATCAGAAAGTTTAGTTTGTTTGTTTGTTACTTGGCACATTCTTCAATGTGTTTTTTGCAGAGAAACACGAGTCGGCAGACAAAGCCTCTACGGGTTCAGGTCATGCACTCCTCTGTTGTGGCTCATCAGTGTTTTGCCCTTAAAGCTCTCAATTGGCTCGGCCAAATAATCAAATATTCAGGTCTCTCAACTCTTCTATTTTTTTCTCACTCTTTTCTGTTTGTGTCTATCTATAGCTAATTAAAGTGAATTGTGTTGTTAAACAGATGCTCTGAGGAGGATCCTGTGTCAGGTGGGACTTCAGCGGGGGCCAGAGGGGGAAAACTCGTCTCTAGTGGACAAACTCATGCTCTGTGACTCTAAGATGTGGAAAGGTGAATGAATGATTGTGTTGACATCAGCTCTTCTGAGATATTGCAGTGCTGTAGAAGTTTCATAACACTAAAAGCACAGGTCTTATTCAGGGCCAAACGGTATTCCGGCCTGAGGATTTCTGCAGAATGGATTTTATGGTGATACAGTGTCTCCCGCGGTTGGATTGCACTCCACATGGCTTGAGCTCACACACCTTGTTAAATCTATTCTGCAGATTTTTCAAAATATTCTTCACAGAATTGAACAAAAGTGTTTCTGTCTGGCCCTGGTAATATCTAAATCTGTTTGATTATATTTATTTTACCATCACACATCGAAAAAAATATGTAAAGATAATGTAGAAGTACTTAAGTTATTTTTAATTCACTTCATGCTAGGGGATCTAAAGGCTTTGTTTTATCTGCAGGAGCGAGAAATGTTTACCACCAGCTTTTTATGAGTAGTCTGCTTATGGATCCAAAGTACAAGAAACTGTTTGCCATTCAGTTTGCGAGGGTAAGTATTTCATTTACAATGACTTACGAGGTCTTAATAGATTGACAGCACTGTTAAGAACTTCATTATTGAATAGAATTCACCCACATTATACTTTTGTTTTATTACTTTTGTTGTGCGTTACATAACATTGATGCAGCTTCACAAGAACCAATAGAATTTGCCCAATCTGTTATTAGCTAAAACATTTAGGTTATTTCACATGTACACTGTTTCCCCATGTACATACTGTGTCCCCTGTAAATGCTGTCTTTCAGTAATTTCCATCCCAGCATTACAGCTAAACAAGCCTCTGTTAAAAGTTTTAAATAAATTTAGTCAAGTTTTTATTGACAAATAATGAGGGAGGACAGGCGTGTGAATGAACGAAAGAGACTCTAAATGCAACTCAGGGGAATGCTTTATTTTTATTACACTGCAGTAGGGCTGCACGATATTGAGAAAACATGACACGAGATGTTGTTGTTAAATTTTAATACTTCCCAATAAAAACGGTTTTTATTATCATTATCATCTATTTTTTTTAAATAATTTAACTTTAAAATAATCATACTAAAATAAACAGGTAATACAGTGCTTTGGACTGACATTTAAGAGAGGTGGCAATGGTGTTAACAAGGTATACACTTTGTAAAGCCAGAGTTCATGTTTAATGCGTTTAATAAATGAATATAAATAAATACAAATTATTGTTTACGATTAAGTTAATGAGTTTTATTGTTTATGCAGTATTTTTGGGCAAGTCATATGATTTTTAAAGAATTTAATAACCTAGATCTTTGTTAAGCTGCTGTCCCTTTGAGTAACTATACGGATATGTGGATCTTATAAACTGTAAAACGTACTTTAATGTTCCTAAAACAAAAACACTCTTACAAGGATTCTTTTTTAATAAAGTAACGTTGTGTTTGTACGAGCTCCAGTGCTGTTACTTGGTGTTACTGTCAAGTTTAGCAGTCTGTAATTGTAATACGAATCTAAAATACATATAAGATATGTATTTTAGTGCATTACATATTGTATTCAGTGCATTTCATATCTAATATGTATTTTAGATTCGTATTGACTTGACAGTAACACCAAGTAACAGCACTGGAGCTCGTTATGAGAGCTTTCCTTGTTTACTACTAAGAAATGTTAATATTTAAAATAATACTGGTGTGGGTATTTAGATCCCATGACTTTGCCGTTGTGTTTATTATAGCATTCTATGTATGTGCGCGGATCCTGTTCGCTCTGGTTAAACGTTGTTAATGTTAGAAAGAGAAAGGTAGCCAGGTGCAGTCTCCGCAACATCACGTGTTATGCACGTATCATGACAACACAGGCCTAAACAACAAACAAATTTGGCCAAAAACTCGAAGGTCAGCTTTAAATCCCTTAGATTCACATGTCAGAAAGTTTGAGACTAGTGTCAGTTGCCTAGTGCTTTTCTTGAAGTCTATGTAAGGGACTTGGAGTGTGAGGGTGTAACTTAAGGGTAAGACGGCCCCTGACCTATTAACTGGAAGGTGAATGTACCACGTTCCCCCTTCCCTTAGAATTATCGGCGCCTCCAGACAGATTTTATGGAGGATGATCACGAGCGTGTAGTGTCAGTGACCTCTCTGTCAGTGCAGCTCTTCACCGCCCCTACTGTGGTGAGTACTGTCAATCCCACACATCTCTCCTCTCTCTACCTCCCTCATTGCTTCCTGCAGAACTTTGAGCGCTTGCAGAGCGACTATGTGAAGGATGACCATGACAGGGAGTTCTCCGTCACTGACCTCTCTGTGCAAATGTTCACCGTGCCTTCATTGGTGAGTACATGTTTGAGAGACACCCTGCTGTGATGAAGAGGACTTCCCATTTAAGGATTTCTCTTCCTATTCCCACATTTTCCTTGAGTTTCTTTTCTCTTTCTTGTCTCTAAACAGGCAATAATTCAACTCAAAAAGTGTAATAGAGAATGCGAAAACATCCTTTGGCTTTCTGTTTGTAATCTCACACTGTCCTAACTATTTTGTAGGCTAGGATGCTGATCACAGAGGAGAACCTAATGACCACCATCATTCAAACCTTTGTGGACCACCTCAGACACAGAGACACACAGGGCCGCTTTCAGTTTGAACGTTACACAGCGCAACAGGCCTTCAAATTCCGCAGAGTCCAGAGCCTTATTGGAGACCTAAAGTAAGACACTGTCTGTATGTGTGGTATTGAAGTCTGTTTCTTGTGTTGGGCGATATCGAGTACTAATCCAATACTTAATTCAAATGTTAAGTGCTGAAATATGTAATAAACTGGGCATTACTGTGCAAGGGATCAGGCTTGACTTAAAAAAGCTTAGTTTGTAAAACGAAATTTAGTTAAATATTTATCAAGTAAAAGGAAATGAACTTGCAAGTGATAATAAATAAAAGCTCAAATTTGAATTTAACATCCACCATGTAAACTTTAGAAGTGCTTGGCAGAATTGTATTCAATATCGGTGCTAATCATACAGTGTTTCGCCTAGGTTTACAGCTTTTGGGAGGAGGCAGTACAGAAGAATAAGTTTTAAAGCTGATTTGTTTATCACTAACCTAAATAAGGATCAAAAGATCAAGTACAGTTACGATTTAGTTTCTGTGCTTTAAAATTATTTAAGGTTTAAAAAGGCAAAAACTTTTTTTCCATTATTTTAAAAGCACCATTAATAGATCATCAAAAATGCTTTTATAAGCATAAATTAAAAAAATCTATTGGTGAAATATTACAGTATATTAATGTCTCCTGTACGTTTTAAAATTTTGAGACATCCTTAAAACTCAGTCATAACATGAAAAGCCTTCATGCCTTAGAATAAAACGCTTTAAGCATATCCTAAAAAAGTACACCATACTTGTGGCGTCAGTCCAATACCCAATCTTTAATACTGCACAAAGCATGAGTTTGTATTCAGTAAGTATTGTAAGCAAGCAAAAATGTAATAACTGCTCAACAAATACAAACATAAACTTAGATACACACTCAGATACACACTCACATGTTCATCGTATTTGCCTACCTGTCAGTCTCGCTGCTCGCTTCAGCTATATGCAGTGGTTATTAATATAGTGAGATAAAGAAACATTCTCAGGGAGGTGTCGGCTCAATAGGAGTGACACGTACATGTTATATAAAAACTAGACAATTATTTGAACTGTAACATAAACTAAACATCATTCATTGCAATTATTTACACAGTTTAATGGAGCAGTTATGCACAGGAGAGCGAGTTTTGTCATATTTAACACCCTAAACAACACCTAAATGTTTTCAGTTGTAGACACCGGTCCGATTGTGCCTGCCTGTGCGTGCACGTGTGTGTGTTTGTGAATGCACAGACACTGTGCACAGTACAGAGAGCAGAGAACTGTAAATATGAAAGAGAAACCTGACGTCCTTTTATATAACATGTAGACGGGTTTTGAAGGAAAGGTAACCTGAATTTACTTAAGTTGTGATCTGATGCTGTAAAGAAAATAAAATTTGGATGGGTGAATTGCTCGCCTTATATCATGGTTGGAGAAATACTGTCATAGTTCAGTTTAAGGTGGTAAAGCTAATATAAAAAATACTGATAAAAATAAAGCAACAGAATGATTCACATGGGTGTTTAAAATTGGATCTTTCAAGCGACTTTTAGCCAAAGTCAATCACTGGGCATACCCTGAGACGGATCTTTCCTTCATTTTGAATTGTTTTATTAATGTCAGAATTGTAAGATTGTAACCTGTATAAATAATGTTACTTTGCAAGTTTAAGATTTATCAATTAATTGAAATGATGTAATTAAACTGTGATAATCTCATTTTGTTTGTTGAAGGTATGTCCTGATCAGCCGCCCAACAGAATGGACAGACCAACTCAGGGAGAAGTTTTTGGAAGGTTTTGAAGCATTCTTGGAGCTGCTAAAATGCATGCAGGTGACTATCTGACACTTAGACTTACCATAGGTTCAAACCGCTGCTAATACGCTCTCACCGCCCTGTTGCCGATGCTGGAGTGGGGTGGGTTGTTGGTGGGGTGGGTTGTTGTGGTGGTGCCTTGCTCAAGGGACTCACCTCAGTCTTGGTATTCCCGCTGGTACAGAGTCTTGAACCAGCAACCTTCGGATCACGACTCAAAAGACTCGAACCACCAGGCCATGACTGCCCTAAATTGCCTTATTATATTTTTAGGATATCAGGTTTCTGTTACAGAATCCTGATATTATATTTTTAGGATATCAGGTTTCTGTTACAGAATCCTGATATCCTATTATATTTTTTTTATCTCACTATTATAACCTCAGCTGATGTTGAGGCGAGCAGCGAGACTGACAGGGTAAGGAAATGCGATGTGTAACTAGGTTTATGTTTGTATTGGTTGTAATACATATGTGGTTTGTATGTACATAAACTAGTGCTTTAAGGGGTACTAAAAGATTGGGTATAGGACTGATTCCATGAGACAGACATTAATGTATTTCACAAATACGGGATGTATTTGGGAAATTTGTGCTCATAAGAGCCTTTTTGATGAACCCTTAAGGATAATATTATATTTAAAATGTATTTAATTTTAAAACCTTTAAGTAATTCAAATATTTCAAAACTAAATAACGGCACTTTTACCTCAGTTAATCACAAACAAAGAGTTTAAGCTTGAAACGTATTCTTCTGCAGTAAAGGTATTTTTATTAGATAATTACCCAAGATAATTATCTGTGCTCAGTCATCATGTATATTAAATTAAATTATGTTAATTTATTGTACTGTTTATTTAATAACAATATATTTATGCTGTTCATATTATTACCCCCCTTACCTTGGCGAAACACTTAAAAACTACCATAGAAAGGAATTGTTTTGTTTCATGGATATCCCAAAATGAAAGAGATCAGCAGGATCATGTAATTAAGCATGTGATTAAGCTTCTGTTTTCTCTTTAGGGAATGGACCCAGTAGTGCGTCAGGTGGGGCAACACATAGAGATGGAGCCGGAATGGGAGGCGGCATTCACTTTACAAATGAAACTCACACACATCATCTCAATGATGCAGGAATGGTGTGCCAGCGACGTGAGTGTATGCTACAAAAATCATGTCATGAACATAATTTTGTTCTCAATAATGCAATGTGGATCAAAGATTGTTTGTCTACCCAAAGGAGAAAGTACTAATTGAAGCCTATAAGAAGTGCTTGGGGGCGCTTACTCACTGCCACAGTGGTTTCACAGACGGGGAACAACCCATAACCCTCAGCATGTGTGGCCACTCTGTAGACACCATCCGCTACTGTGTCTCTCAGGAGAAAGTCAGCATACACCTGCCTGTTTCACGCCTTTTAGCAGGTAAGAGATATTGTCTTAAATTTTTTTTAACTTAATATCAATAAATGACATGCAATATAGTTTAATTTTAAGGATAAGTTTAGCCAAGAAATGAATCCAATTTACATTTTTCATTCTCTTCATGTTACTAAAAAATGAAAGGAATAACTATTTTTTATTTAATGTCTTGTAAATCTTCTATCCATTTATTTCAACTAAACCTCTCTCTTTAAGGTTTGCACGCTCTGCTGAGCAAAACAGAAGTTGCCTATCGGTTCCCTGAACTACTTCCACTTGTAAGTTGGGTTTTTCTTTGTTTTGATCATTATCCTATTCACAAACTTTTTTGAGCTCTTAAAATCTCTATTTTGTACAATAGAGTGAACTAAGTCCACCTATGTTGATCGAGCACCCGCTCCGCTGCCTAGTGCTCTGTGCCCAGGTGCATGCTGGGATGTGGAGAAGAAACGGGTTTTCATTGGTCAATCAGGCAAGGAGATTTTTCTTGATTCTAATCATCATGTCATTAAAAGTGTTAACGCCTTTTCATAAAAAATTTGTTTTGTTATTGCAGATTTATTATTATCACAATGTGAAGTGTAGGGTGGAGATGTTTGATAAAGATCTCATCATGCTTCAGGTCAGAAGTGTTCACTCAATTACTTTTTATATAAACAACATACATAGCAATCAATCAAATTTTCAGCTGTACATGTTGACAGATTTTTTTGTGAAACTTTCATCCATTCTCAGTTTTGTTTAAATTATGGTTTATGATGCTGTGATTTACTTCTCATGAAATGTGGATTAAATACTTTGCTAATTCAATATTAATGTTGTTCTTGGATTTAGGCTGGAGCTTCCATGATGGATCCAAACCACTTTCTTATGATCACGCTAAGCCGTTTTGAACTCTATCATATCTTCAGCTCAGCAGACTGCAGGAAGAGATACAGCAGAGAAAATGCAAACAAGGTCTTCTTGTCTTGCCATCTCTTAAGCCTGACTACTCTGCTCTCTCTTTCTAATGAAACTGTGATAGGTGTTGCTAATGACGCATGTGTTTATATCTGTCAGGATGTGGTTCAGCAGAATAACACCCTAATCGAGGAGATGCTGCATCTGGTCATTATGGTCGTGGGTAAGTGCTGATAATTTCTCAGCATATTGCTGTGTTTGTGTTCACTGCTGTGTGTGTGTTCACTGCTGTGTGTGTGTTTTTTCTTCAGGTGAGCGATATACAATAGGTGTTGGTCAGGTGGAGAGCAGTGATGAGATAAAGCGAGAAATTGTTCACCAGCTGTGTATTCGACCCATGGCCCACAGCGAGCTGGTCAAAGCTCTGCCGGAGAATGTGAGTTAAACCTTATAGAGTGTCATCTTCAGATGTCGCGGACTGTTGACTAAATGTGTGAAGCAAACTTTCCTGTAAAAACTTAGAGTTCTAATTCATTGGTTGGTTGAATTCTGGGGCCCCAGAACGGAATTCTTGAAAATAAATATATATATATTTTTTATATGTTTAAATGAAACAATGAAATGAATACAGGTTTAAAAAACAACCAAGGGTGAGTAATTGAAGTGTGCAGATGCTCCTTCAAGTGTGTCAAACATAATCTAATTTTTGAAAGTGGTTGTTTAAATGTTTTGCCTCTGTATTCTTAAATTTATGACAAAAGTCAGTGGGGACCACTGTTTTGGTTTCAAAGTATTTTTGTTGTGCATATAGTGTAAGTGTTTATCATGTATTTTAAACACATGAGTCCAGGCTCGTATTATAAAGCCCATAAACCAATATGATTCTCTACTGGGTACATTAACACAATTTCTGTTTTTAAAGAAAATGTGGTAGCATAACTTATTTAACTGAAGACATTGCCTCTTCTTTTCCTTACTTTAGGCTGTGTAGTAATATACCACCCCTCGATTTGGTCCTCATTTATTATTGATACAATTGAATCCCATCTTTAACCTGCTTTTTTGTCTTCCAACTGACAGACTACATTTCATTCATGTCCAGATTTAGTTGGGCTACGGCCAGAATCTATTTCTATTGGTTGTGGTTCCCGAAAGTCACTTGTTATTTGCATAAAATTAAGCAATTCTCAACTCTGTTGCATCGCTTGTCATGGGTGCTTCTTGTTGCCTATGAGAACTGTCGCTTCTCGTCGGAAGTCAATGTGGTTGTGGAACATGTTCTCACAAATATACACAAATATCCAATATTGTCAAACAACTTATGCATTAAAAGTATTGACTTCTTTGCCAAAGTTTGTCAAAGGAAGGGAGGCAAAGTTCTTTACTCTTTTCTCTGTGATGTGAATGCCACTCAAAATTTCCTCTTGGGCAGAATAATCCCCATCTCTGGCTTTTGTTAACAGGAAAACAAGGAGACAGGTATGGAGAGGGTCATTGAAAGTGTGGCTTCATTTAAGTGAGTGTCTTGAATAAAAGTGTTCTTCACATTGTTGGTTTGGCAGTTATGTGTAACCCTGTATGTACTTTGTTGGACAGAAAGCCTGGTGTGACGGGCAGAGGGCTTTATAAACTCAGACCAGAATGTGCCAAGATGTTCAATCTTTACTTTCATCATTACTCCAGAGCAGACCAGTCAAAGGTTACTGCATATTGTGCATGCATTGAGCCCCAAATTGTGTAATTTGAAACAAGTGGTAAATTATTGTTTTTTTTTTATTAAGGCTGAAGAAGCTCAGAGGAAGATAAAGAGGCAAAATGGAGAGGATTCAGGTACTAAGACAGTAATTTAAGAAAAATAATAATTTAATTAAAAAAAGAGAATAGTCAGAAAGTGCAGAAGACATTTTTAATGTCATACCATTCCACCTAGGAATTACTTTGTTTTCTCTTTTAGTGTTACCCCCTCCAGCGCTTCCTCGTTTCTGTACACTGTTAGGCAGTCTGGTAAACATCCTGCAGTGTGATGTTCTGCTGGGGATTTTGGGAGCTGTTCTGCAGTGGGCCATGGAGCCCAGTGGAGGACATTGGTCTGAATCAATGTTACAGAGGGTATATCTGAATATTATAAATGTGTTCACAAATGAAAAGATCTCCATTCGTATTATTCATTTGGCTTGATGAAATCTGTACTCTTTGACCCCCGCAGGTGCTGCATCTTCTAGGCATGGGTCTGGTGGAAGAGCAGCAACATCTTGTGAGCAGGGCAGATGATAGTGACTCCAGCTTTAACTTCACGCTCAAGATCTCCAGTAAGGCACTCTGTTTCATGGCTCGCCTCTGTCTCATAGAACAATTTGTACAAAAAATGTAACTGATCTTTTTCTTGCAGAACCAGGTGAGGCTCCTGGAAACACTCCCAGTATTTTGGCTTTATTAGAAACCTTACAGAACGCTCCTCACCTGGAGGTGCACAAAGACATGATCCGTTGGATTCTGAAGGTAAAGCAGATCAACGTCTGATTATAGAACCACCCTGTCATGTAAACAGCTGTGTAAATATTTCAACTTTTCACTAGAAGGCATTGAAAATGTCAAGACTTCAGATTTGGTTTAGATTTTAACTGTGTTTTTGCAGACTGTTGCTAGCATTAAGACCACCCGCGAGTGCTCAGCCAGTGTGCCCCCTGCTGACAGCTCAGGGCACAGTCACGAGGAGGTGAGTCCAGTAAACACCCCAAACTCTCATCATAATCGTTTAATGTCATACTTTTATTTCCGCCCGGTATGTGTCTGTACTCAGATGGTGCGGGATAAAGATAAGGCAGAACGGAAGAGGAAAGCAGAGATGGCTCGACTGCGGAGAGAAAAGATCATGGCACAAATGTCAGAGATGCAGAGACACTTCATCAACGAGAACAAGGAGCTATTTCAGCAGAGTCTGGAGGAGCTGGACGCTACAACTTCGGCAGCACTGGAACACAGGTGTGTGTGAGTAGATCTGTAGTGTGTTCAGCTTACTACAAACCAGATTCCCAAAAAGTTGGAACACTACAAATTGTTGATAAAAAAGGAATGCAATTATTTACAAATCTCATGAACTTATATTTTATTCACAATAGAATATAGATAACATATTAAATGTTGAAAGTGAGACTTTCTGAAATGTCATGCCAAAAACAAGCTCATTTTGGATTTTATGAGCGCTACACATTCCAAAAAAATATTGGATCACGTAGCAATAAGACGCCGAAAAGTTAAATGTACATATAAGGAACAGCTGGAGGACCAGTATGCAACTTATTAGGTCAGCTGGCAACATGATTGGGTATAAAAAGAGCCTCCTGGAGTAGTAGTGTTTGGCAGATGGGAAGAGGATCAACAATTCAATGCTGTGGCTAAAAAATAGGGGAGCAATCAGAAAGGTGTTTCTAAGAGAAAAATGGGTTTTTAATCTAGATTTAAACTGCAAGGGTGTATCTGCCTCCCGAACAGTATTATGTAAGTTATTCTGCTGCTTTTGATATTCTAAGTATTATCAAATTGCCTGAGTATTGAGAACGCAGCGAACACAGGATCATAATGTAACAGGAGCTCTTTCAAATACTGAGGTGCTAAACCATTCAAGGCTTTGTAAGTAATAAGCAAGATTTTAAAATCTATATGATGTTTGATAGGGAGCCAGTGCAATGTTGACAGGACCGGAGTAATAAGGTCATACTTTCTGGTTCTTGTAAGAACTCTTGCTGCAGCATTTTGGACTAACTGTAATTTGTTTACTGAGCATGCAGAACAACCACATAATAAAGCATTGCAATAATCCAACCTCGAGGTCATAAATGCATGGATTAACATTTCTGCATTTGACATCTGAGCATAGGCCGTAACTTAGATATATTTTTGAGGTGAAAAAATGCGGTTTTACAAATGCTCAATATGTGGTTTTCTAAGGAGAGATTTTTATCAAATAGCACACTTAAGTTCCTAACTGATGACGAGGAGTCTACAGAGCAGCTATCAAATTTTAGACAGTTTTCTAGGTTGTTGCAGATAGAGTTTTTAGGTCCTATAATTAATGCCTCTGTTTTTCCAGAGTTTAGCAGCAGAAAGTTTTTTCCAGTTTTTTATATCGACTATGCATTCCATTAGTTTTTCGAATTTGTGTCTCACTGGTTAGTGAGGAAATATAAAGCTGGGTATCATTAGCATAACAGTGGAAGCTGACACCATGTTACCTGATGATACCTACCAGAGGTAACATGTATAGCGTGAAGAGTAGCGGGCCAAGAACTGAGCCTTGAGGTACGCCATAATGAACTTGTGATCGATATGATAGCTCTTCATTTACTGCTACGAATTGATAGCGGTCAGTTAAGTATGACTTAAACCACGCTAATGCACTTCCATTTATGCCCACAACGTGTTGAAGTTTATGCAAAAGAATGTTGTGGTCAATAGTGTCAAAGGCAGCACTAAGATCCAGTAACACTAATGAGGACATACAGCCACGGTCAGATGAGAGGAGAAGGTCATTTGTAACTCTAAGGAGAGCAGTCTCATTGCTATGATACGGTCTAATTCCTGACTGGAAATTCTCACAGATATAATTTTTCTCTAGAAATTAGTATAATTATGAGTATACTACCTTTTCTAGTATCTTGGACAGGAATGGGAGATTTGAGATTGATCAATAATAACTAGATCTTTGGGGTCAAGTTGCGGTTTTTTCAATGTATTTTTTATTGTAAATTTAAACACTTTTTGGCTCTATGCGAGGGGTTATGAAGGATCATGAATAATGATGTGATTGACACCTGAGGAGACAAAGACCCAATTAAGGAGCTGCATAATGAGCCTGTGTCAAAGCAAGTGTGTAAATAAGAGATATCTGCTACAACAAAGAAATGTGAAGACAAAGTAAATGCATATATTATATGTTTGTAATTTTGAATACATTCAGCTATCATTACAAAGACTGATATACGGTATAATATTAACTGTATTAGAGAAACTATATCACTATATTATGATGTTTACTGGTACTGGGTATACTTATTTGAAAAAATTCTGTATAAAAACACTGCACAACGTAATTCTAAAACAAAAAGACAGAATCCACAACAATATACTAAAAAAACAAAATGGCCACAGGCATGGAAGTCAAAATAAAGACATGCTCGTCATGTTTTATATCTTCCTCTGGGTCCAGATGCCCTGTAAGGTTTTGTCATCTGAAGCGTGTGGTTTTGGTAATATGAAGATAAAATCCAGCAAAAGCTTTTATCCATGTAAAGATACATAAATTCTAGAATACATTTTGATGGTTTGTGGCAGATTTTTGGGGGTGTGTACATGGTTACCTGTCTCACCTCAGGTCATTTTAATATTAACCACACATGCTCAGTGGGAGGGGGATCGCATTCACTATAATGAGGAGATACAGGAAAAAACATTCCTCCTCACTTTTATAAGGATTACATAAAAATACTATTTATTTATATGTTTTACCAATTTTACAGATATAATTTATACTCTAACAACAACAATATACACTAATTCAAGTTTGAAATATGAAATCATGAAGAGAGGGACCTTTGAAATAATCAAAGTACAATTCATAAAAAAATTATAGTGTCATGTTTTTTTTCGCTCAATAAATAAGATACTTGCAGACTTCTGATTCCTCTCTCTTTTCTGTAGTCCGAGTACATGTGAAAGTGCTCTGGTTTGTGTGGGCCCACGACGGTGGCGTGCTGGAGGCAGTGATAGGAGGCAGGTGGTGACATGCATCTTGTGCCAGGAAGAGCAGGAGATCAAAGTAGATGGCAAAGCTATGGTGCTTGCTGCTTTCATCCAACGCTCAACAGTTATGTCCAAGAATCGTAAGAGACCTCCATACGACCCAGGTCAGTCCACATGTGTAAATCATCTTCATCTGCTTCTTTATTTGACCTGTTTTGTGAATGTAAATCTTTTTATCTTAAACAGATAAGTATGACCCTCTCTTCATGCATCCTGACCTGTCGTTTGGTACACATACGGGCAGCTGTGGACACATCATGCACTCGCACTGCTGGCAGAGGTGAGAATCAACATTTTAACCATGGGGAACCAGAACTCCATCTTTCTCTGAAAAAAGGTTGTTGAAAACTGTTGAATCATTTAGTCACAATTCTATCTTTTGTGGTAATGAAAATATTCTATGGAATGGATTTTATTAAAAACTCTTGCAGGGGATTTATCTAATGTATATGATTTCATATCCAAACATAGTTGAGTCTTACTTTTTCTTGTTCCATTATATTGGCCTTGGACGTTTTGATATTAAAGCTTTAAATGATGGGTGTATTTTGCTAGCATTTTTAATGTGTGTTACCTATCCTACAGGTATTTTGAGGCAGTGCAGGCTAAAGAGCAACGTCGTCAGCAAAGACTCCGTGTTCACACCAGTTATGATGTGGAGAATGGAGAATTCTTATGTCCACTTTGTGAGTGTCTGAGCAACACAGTCATCCCACTGCTTCCCCTCACTAAAACCACCTGCAGGTATGTCAACGAACACACACACACACACACGCACACGCACACGCACACACACGTGATGTAATGTGCATTAGTATGATACCTAAACACCCCCATACAACTGAATAGGTTTATGAAAGGAGCTGATAGCATGATAACTGTAGGAGTTAGTGAAATTGGTCTGTCTGTAAAAAAATATGGCACGCACTCTAGTCATTCTGTGTAATAGAGACTAGAACTTTTTTCACCCCTGCTCACAATTGCTGTAAGCTCTTGGTTTTGGATGGATATATTTAAGTGTGAATGTGTTGTTTGTGTTCAGCACTGATCAGCCTGATCTGGAACAGTGGGTGAACATCACCTCCCAGCAGATCAAAGCCACGCACGCAGCTCAACGAAAGAGCATGGCCACTAGTAAGTAATATACTAAATATTCACATAAATTATCTGAAAAATATTTGGTTCCGACATGTCATTTTTGCACTGCATGCTGGAAAGGAATAAATCTTTTTGTGTGTGTGCTTTTGTGTGTGTGCGCTTGTCTGTGGTGCTTGTGTGTGTGCATGTGTGCGTGCGTGTGGTGCAGATGATTGTTTTAAAGATACAGAATGTGCTCAAGACTGGCATCCTCCTGATGGCTTCAGACTGGATCACACTCCAAAGTAAGATCAAATACACCAACTTTAGAAATACCCATAATTCCTTGCTCACAGTGTCCTGTCTGACAGTCCATTGTTTTTCTCTCAGGAAACTATACTCGAGTACCATTAAGGAGATGTTGACAACGTTTGGGACGTCCATGTATAAAGTTGGTCTTAAGGTACACCCTAATGAGCAGGACTCCCGTGTGCCAATTATGTGCTGGGGCAGCTGTGCCTACACCATCCAGTCCATAGGTCAGACAACAATGCTGGTTTATATTGGGCTTTTATAATTGAATAACTGGAAATATAAGTAATTGGGACATCTTATTTGTAACACAGAGAGATTGATGGTGGATGAAGAGAAGCCTTTGTTTGGAAGTTTACCTTGTAGACAGGTACTTGCATATTACAAACATACTCTCTTATATCATTTTAAATACAGTTTAAACTGTAGTTTTCCTAATCTAAGCGACCTATTTTGTTTGTGTGTAGGATGACTGTTTGAGCTCTCTGACACGTTTTGGGTCAGCTTGTTGGACTGCCTCATCTCAAGCTGTTGTTCAGAGTCACTTTATAAGGCTCCTAGCAGGTGGGAATCTTCTTCCTAACCCTAGACATATTTAAAGAAACACCAATTTTCTTTATCTATATTTAACACCATTTATGTATAAATAAAATACAAAAATAAATATATTAGTTAGCCCATCAAGACTGTAAAGTAGCACACTTCTAACTGTAATAATTATATTTAAAATGAAGCAAATAATTATCAAAAATGTTGTATTTTTGCACCTTCCAAGCTATCATTACCCTTAAATAGAATTTGCACAATTGTTCTCTTGGTATTTTATCGTTCAGCTTCCAGGGAGCGTTTTTTAAAGGAGATCACATATATCCTGAAATATTAATGTTTTTCTGCTTTATTTGCTCCAGTTTGTTCAAAAACATTATTTTAATAAAATTAATTGATTTGTTGGCAAGAAACAGTATGAAAATCCAATGAGATTACTTGGATTCTCATAGGATTCAAATTAAGCAAAAAAGATCCAAGTCCATCCAAGTCACAACAATAGACATTAACAGTTGGTCATTTAGCTGCCGCTTTTATTCAAAGCGACTTACAAATGAGGTTTACAAAAGAAGCATTTAGAACAAGAGGTACAAAAGGTAGACAAACACAACTGCTTAACCCTCTGGGGTGTGAGGGTGTTTTGGAGCCCTTAAAAAGTTGTGACATGTCCTGACATTTGTGCTTTTTTCAGTTGCTTATTCATATTCAGATAATTTTTTTTATGGTGATAACACTGTTGCATGTCACGAAATTGGACCCTCCGACCGTGACGGGTAACAAGCTGTACCTGCAGCTATGAACAGCGCTGGTCACAGACCTGCCTGCCGAAGACACAAAAAGCATGCGAAGGCGTGGGATACGGGTAGAGGTAGTGATTGTCTATCAGCAGCTGTGTGTGTCATCCCGTTGTTTTCCATTTTGCGGTCCATGGCCACCCCGTTGTTTTCCATTTTACACTTAAACTTATTTACTAGTTCCTAGTCAACGATAGTTGGTACATGTATATGACAAATACTACAAACTGGAAGTTCTAAGTGTGTCTGCCTCAAAAACAGTGTAAGGTAGGTTATTTAATTTTTTAGACAACAAATAGGAAAAGGATCTGCCACCTGCAGTTGATTTTCATGTTCTAGGTAGTATCAAATTGCTTGCAAGTTTTGAGGAAGCAGCGAACGTTGAGGATTATAATGTAACAGGACCTCATTTAAATACTAACGGGCTATACCATTCAAGGCTTTATAAGTAATAAGCAATATCTTTTGTGCAGTATTGACAGAACCAGTGTAATTTAGTCATACTTCCTGGTTCTTGTAAGAACTCTTGCTGCAGCATTTTGGACTAGCTGTAGTTTGTTTACTAAGTGTGTAGAACAACCAACCTGTAAAGACTTACAATAATCCCTCCTTGAGGACATATATGCACGTCTAAACATTTCTGCATTTGACAATGAGCTTATAGATCGTAATTTAGATATACTTTTAAGATGGAAAAATGCAGTTGTACAAATGCTGGCTTTCTAAGGAAAGATTTCTATCAAATAGCACACCTATGTTCCAAACTAATCATGAAGAATTACAAAGTGTTAATCAAGTCCTAGACCGTGTTCTAGGTTATTACATGCAGAGTTTTTAGGTCCTATAATTAGCACTTCTGTTTTTTCACTTCTGTCAATTTCACAAAATTTCAAGTCATCCAGTTTTTTATATCGACTATGCTTTGCATAAGTTTTTTTGAATTGTTGTGTTTCACCACGCCACGAGGAAATATAGAGCTGAATGTCATCAGCATAATAGTGAAAGCTTACATCATGTTTCCTGATGATTAATCCCAAAGGAAATATGTGCAGCCTGAAGAGTAGTGGAACTAGTACTGAGCCTTGAGGTACTCAATACTTTACTTGTGATCGAAATGATAACTCTTCATTTGATGCTTTGAATTGATGAAGGTCAGGTAAGTACGATTTTAATCATTAATGCCAACAAATTGTTCAAGTCTATGCAAAAGAATGTTGTGGTCTATAGGTCCAAACGCAACACTAAGTAACATCCATTAGCACTAATAGTGCAGAAGCAGGTCATTTGTAACTCCCAGAGGAGCAGTCACGGTACTTTAATACAGTCTAAATCCTGACTGGAAATTCTTACTGATATCTAAAAATGAGTATAATTGTGAGCATACTAGCTTTTTCCTGGGGCAGTCGTGGCCTGGTGGTTTGAGTCTTGGACTCATGATCCGAAGGTTGCTGGTTCGAGACTCGGAACCAGCGGGATACCACGACTGATGTGAGTCCCTTGAGCAAGGCACCACATCCCCCCCCACGCTCCCCCGGGCGCCGCTGCATGGCTGTTTGTGTGTCCAGGTACTGGATGGGTAAAATGCAGTGCACAAATTCCAAGTATGGAACACCATAATTGGCAATACGTCACTTCGCTCCACTACAGTGTGTGCCATGACCTTCACCTTTTCTATAATCTTCGACAGAAAAGGGAGATTGCAGATCGATCTATAATTAACTAGATCTTTGGGGTCAAGTTGTGTTTTTTTTTTTTTGCTGAGAGGCTTAATAACAACCAGTTTGAAGGATTTCGGGACATATCTTAATGACAATGAGGAGTTAATAATAGTCTAATATTAAAAGTTAATAATCAGAGAGAATAAATTACTTCTAGAAGGACCTCTTTTAAGAGCTTGTAAGGAATAGATTCTAATAAACATGCTGTTGGATTAGATGATTTAACAAGTTTATACAATTCTTCCTCTATAATAGTAGTGAATGAGTTGAACTTTTCCCCAGGGGTTCTATGTGCAACGTCTGATGCAATACTGTAGCTGAGGGCCGACTGGTTCCAATTTTATCCTTAATAGTGCCGAATTGAAGTCATTACAGCTGTAATGCTGGAAAATGTCAACTCTTGTTGAAGCTATATTTTTGGTTCCTTTAGTCACTGTGTTGAATAACTACCAGGGATTATGTTTTTTTATTCTGAAAGAAGAAATCCCATTGGATCCAGCACTTTTGTCCAACCGAAATAGAGTTCAGATCCCAATGCATCGTTTTCATTATCAACGTGGATATTAAAATCACCAACTATTAAAACTTTGTCTGCAGCCAAAGTCTGTATGGTGGGCGGTATACAGTACATTTACATTTACATTTAGTCATTTAGCAGACGCTTTTATCCAAAGCGATCCTTACAATAGTCGAGGAGACAATGAAGCGGGAAAAAGCCGATACAACAATAGGTGAACAAGTGCTACAACAATGTTACCAAGTTACACGGAGAGAGAAGTTACAAAAGTTAGAAATATAAAAGTTTTTTTTTTTTTTTGATAGAGCGAGTAGGTTAGAAAAGAAGTGAGTTAGTGAGTTAGGTGTAGCCGGAAAAGATGAGTTTTTAGGTGTTTTTTGAAGATAGAGACCGAGTCTGACAAGCGTGAAGCGTTCCACCATCGAGGAACTGAAGCAGAGAACGTTCGAGAGAGAGGTTTCTTACCCTTTTTAGCTGGTACCACAAGTCTCGGCTCATTTGCGGAGCGCAGAGAGGGCCTATATCTTTGCATTAGTGAGTTAAGGTAAGTGGGTGCTGAACACCGGTGGTGGTCTTGTAGGCAATGAGAAGACATTTAAATTCAATGCAAGCTGCATTACAGTACCCAGTACAAACATCAAAGGGGATTTATCATTCACATTTGTTTCTCTGAATATTGTTATACATTACCAGCTTTTAACCGGATGCTCAGTCTCTAACCGATTCGATAGAGACTGGTTTGCATGAGTTTAAGGAGGGGAATTTTGCGTTTGAGCGCAGCATGGTTTAATTGGGATACATCCGATTCCACTGATAATTTTTACAAAATTAAATTAACAAGGGAAAACTTGCTCTGTCTGTGAGAGTAGACGGACCTCTGTTGTGATGGTGCTCATTTGTGTCAACATTTCTACCGGAAAGAGATATCAATACTGCTTTACACCATTATCGTATTGTTTCAGATTTTTCATTATCGGTTAACTCTATTTTTGACATTCCTATTCCAAAGTTTATAAAGACATTTTGCATGCGTTAGTCGATCAGTCTGCCAACTGAAGCTCAACAGTGGATTGGTGAAGCAACAATACAACCACCCAAAGCATTCATATAGTAACAACAGCATTACTCTAGAACACAAGAAAATACAGCTTTTGGATTGGCCCAGACAGAGTCCTGACGTCAGCCATGCTGAGATGCTCTGGCATGACCTCAAGAGAGCGACTCATACCAGACATTCCTAAAATATTGCTGAACTGTCAACTAATTATTAAACCCAAAGGTTCACATACTTTTTACACACAGCACTGTGAATGTTCACATGTTGTGGTAAAAAAATATATCAACATATCATTTTTGTGTGGCATTATTTTAAGCAGGCTGTGTTTGTCTAATTTTGTGACTTGGATGAGGATCAAAACACATGTTCTCTCCAATTTATGCAGAAATCTGAGTAAGCTCAAAGAGTTTATATACTTTTTCATGCAACTGTATGTGTTTGAATATCAATAGTTAGGTGCTGTTTGTAGACTCAAACATTATAATTAAAACAACAAGATTGACATATCTGGAGAGATCAAATATGTAATCTATTTTGCTTTCACACAAACCAATCATTCTGTCATGATGCTGGTATTACGAAGAAGAAGTTATAGCACATGCTGCATTGATCTAAATGTTTGTCTCTGTGCAGCCCTTGTTCCTGATTCCCAAGTGGAGAACACCCCATGTATTTTGGATATAGATATGTTCCACCTGTTGGTTAGTAAATATTAGAAAGTTTTTTACTTTCACAAAATAAACAAGTTTATATTTAAGAAATCAATTGAATTCAGCCTTTACATGAACTGTTTTTGTATCCGCAATGTTCTAAATCAATACAATGATCAAAACTTTAATTTGTCTACATAGCACTCAGTAAAACATTGGTTATTGTTAACATTGGTTATAGAACGTTTTATGTGTAAAGTTGTTCTTGGTGACATTTAAGTAAGTTTATGATTGTGTGTGACTTAGATGTCACGTGTCCTTTACACTGCTGTGTGTGTTTGACAGGTGAGTCTGGTGCTGTCCCATCCAGCGCATCACTGCTTGGATTACTCAGGATTGAGTTCAGATACGGCCCAGCTGTGTTTTCTGCAGCTGGTCACTGTTGCTCACCTGGTCCAGATTCTCCTCACCTCCATACCAGGTCTGATCCACACCCTCCCCTTAACTAGCACATAGTATTGTCCAGTAAAATTACATGGTTCTTGGTACAAATATCTGTACATAAGCGAAACATACCATTTAAACAACACTTTATTTTATTTATAATGATCTTTATTGGTATAAATGTATAAAAGCGTAGCCATTTTTCATACATTATGTACACAAGTTAATTCATGCTAAAGTTGTTGTGTGCTCACTGGAGTCATGCAAATGTAATAAACATATTGTAAACACACAATAAACTTCAGTAAGAAAACAGACTGAACATACATGCATAGTACTTGAGCAAACTAAAACTCTCATACTACATTTTCACAAAATGTCTTAAATTTAAGTAACTGTTACTCAAAATAATAAAATTCAACAGACTTAATTTTAAACCTAGAGTTATCCAGCCTAAATTAAAATAGCACATGGGTTTTGGATGCAAATGATAAATAAAACTGTTGTAGTTGTATGTTGGGACTGTAGATCTAAATGTAGATCTTTTATCCTTTTATTATAAAACTTTGTAAGTTTTCTTCATGATTTGACTTTATTCTTAAATATTTCTGCACATGGTGGCGCAAATACCATTGATTTGGAAATGTGCACCTCCACTTATCCCTTTTTATTGCGTCTTTGAATCAGTGGATTAGTTCGTGTTACACCTAGTTTGTCACAGGGTAATTTGAAACTGAGGTTTCATTTTAGATACCTATTTGGACACAAAGTACTGGTACTTGTGACAAGACTACTTCTCCATTTACTTCAAGGTTTTATTCTTGAGTTTTATGGATGGTGTTCATGTCTACTTGTGTGTCATCAGAGGAGATGCAGATGGAGCAGGAGAGCGGAGAAGCAGATAGGGAGGAAGAAGAGAGTGTGTGTATGCTATACAATACTCTGAGGACACACCTGAGCAGGTGATACCTCACAGTTAACCTTAGCCTGGTGCCTGTTCTTAGTCATGAAATGATGCATACTATTATTGATATAAACATGTATGTGTGTTTCAGTGGGCTGCGTGAGGTGAGCTCAGGTTGGCACCTGTGGCGCTCTGTGAAAGCCGGAATTCTTCCCTTTCTGAGGGCAACCGCCCTGTTTTTCCACTATCTGAACGGAGCTCCAGGACCAACTGAGCTACACGGTAAATCTCTCAGATCTCTCTTACCTGCTTGTCCCTCGCTTTGAACATCGAGTAACTCTGTATCACTGTTTTCAGATGTAGATGTGAATGAATGGGACGCTTTATGCGGATACCTGTGTCTGCCCTCCAACCTGCTACAGATCTACTACAACAACCTGGAGCTGTTTGAAGCACTACTGCAGGGGTGACTATCTCATACATAAATAACAATCTCTGAGAAATAGTCAGTGTGCACCTGCATTTCTTGAAAAGCTGTTTCTTGAATGACGGTCTGATCTGTTAATGTGCAGGTGGTGTTCTCATCCAAGTGTTCTGCGGGGTACTCAAAACAGTATAACTCTCATCAGGTCTGTCCTACACCCTTAACCCATGACACTTAATGTTCACCACAGCCAATGTACCTGCTTCATGCTGTTTTTTAACTTCAGGTTTCCCAGAGAATCCAATCATCTGATAGAGCTGCCAGATGACTACAGTGCTCTTATCAACCAGGCGTCCAGCTTCACGTGAGTTACTTCAGTCTCAAAGACTTTCTTTATATAGTATTGAACAGTTGAACACGTTGTTTTCTGTCGTAAAGGTGCCCCAAATCGGGCGGCGATAAGTCTCGCGCTCCAACACTGTGTTTAGTGTGCGGTGCCATGCTGTGCTCTCAGAGCTACTGCTGTCAGACCGAGCTGGAGGGCGACGACGTTGGAGCGTGCACCGCGCACACTTTTGCCTGTGGGGCTGGAGTGGGCATTTTCCTCAGGTTTGTCGATGTTATTGTTCAGACTCTTGTAACTTCACGGTCAATTAAACTTCTGCATTAAAACATTATTGGTTTGTTTATATGAGATTATACAATTTATATATCAAATTATTTTTCAATAAGCCATTTCCTGCTGCAGTTTAGGATGAATTGATAGATCTTATTAATCCCATGCGGCAAGTAAAGAAACCGTTCACCCCAAAATGAAAATTCAGACATCATTCATTCACCCTTTTGTCATTTCAAATTTGTGTGACATTCTTGCCTCTGCAGGACACAAAAGATATTTGAAAGAATTTAGGCAATGAGGACACAATCTTTTTAATTTCTAAATATCCTTTTAACAATGTTAAAATCATTGAGGAAAGTGGCTTGATGGTTTAATAATGTCATGTTGGAGTAATTTGTGTTTTAATGTGTCAGGGTCCGGGAGAGTCAGGTCTTGTTCCTTGCTGGTAAAACAAAAGGCTGTTTCTACGCTCCCCCATATCTAGATGACTATGGGGAAACAGACCAAGGGCTCAGGTATGGAACTGTCTCTTATATATTAGAAGCGTTAAGTTACCAGTAGTAGTAGTTTGTTAAAGCTTTCGTGTTGTGTGATTTGTCTCTGTTAGACGGGGAAACCCTTTACACTTGTGCCAAGAACGGTACAGAAAGATTCAGAAATTGTGGCGGCAACACAGTATCACAGAGGAGATCGGCCATGCCCAAGAAGCCAACCAAACTCTCGTGGGAATTGACTGGCAACACCTGTGAAGTCATGTAACACTTCTAACACTCACCCTCAAAGGAACAGTTCACCAAAAAGTTGTTGTTTACTTGCTCTCATGTGATTTCAGATTCTTTTCTTGTTTTGGTTGTAAGGAGAGATTTTTTTATATTGTTGAAGCTGCTTGTTTATTAGAATGAAAGATGATGGTAACTAAGTCTGTCAGACCAGAACATTTTGTGATGTTTGAAGTATAGGAATAGACAAAAGACATAAGGGTGAGTAAACGATAAAATAACTTTGGGGTGAATTATTACTTTAAGACTTAAGGGGACCTGCACATCCGGGCTTGAAGTTGCCAAGGCATCTTTAAGACCTCTTGTTCTCCTCCACCCTTTCCTTCGTTTTTCTGACAGTTTATGAACGCATGATTTTTGATTATTTAAATGAGATATGGAATACATAATATACATATAATTTAACTGCAACAACATTGGTTGTGTTGCAACACAAAATACTCTTCATAGGAATGCTATTTAATTTCTGCTTTGAACGATAATAAATTATTTTCCAGCTAGTTTGTTTATATATTGAAGAAGGTTCTTGGATGGCTGGTAAGCACAAATGTCCATTTGCTGAGCAGGTTTAGCTCAGCCTCTGTCTACACTATTAAAATGCTCCAATGTGTTTTTGTTACGGCCACCTAATTTATGTGTTCCTTACACTCATACAAACAAGCCAATTTAAGGAAAATACAAGAGCACCTCAGTTTGTCCTTCAAGTGTCTGGTTTATGTTTATGCGTGTGTGCGTGCAAGTGTGCATATGTTTGAGAGCGATTTGTGAGTTTGTTTACTTGCTAAGGTTGTATGTTTCTATTACGGTGGATACACTTACACGGTGGTCAGTTTGTACGACTGTTTCTTTCTCAAAAATTTTTGTGATTTAGGGTATTTATGTGTTTCTCGCAGGATGTTTGTTGTATTTGCTCTTTGGGAATTTTCGTGCAATGAAGCGGCTCTTAAACATTGTTTTGACGTGTGTGCCGTGTCATTTCCGTTCACATTTTGTTGCTGGTTTTGCTGCCTGTAATGGATACAAAAATGCACATCTTTTATTCAGTTTAGTCCTCTTGCTCTGTCATTTATTTTTGTTTGTTGTGGCCTAATGCTTAAGTACTAAGACTTTACTTTGGCTGAGACATACACATCCAAATACTCTGTTGCTTCTTTTAAATACTGGTTTTCATTCCTCACAATCTGAGACTCTTCCGGCGGGTGCAGCAGTATATCACATCACAACCTGACTTGTTAATATGTGAATTCTTGTATAAATGGTACATTGTACTATATTGTAAAACATTACTGAAATAAAAACGAAAAAAAGTTTTGTGTTGTGTTTCACTAATTGTGTTAAACACACAGATCCTTATACTGTAAGCCGAAATGGCCTAACCGAGCTGGTGAGGTTAGTGTTTTTAATTGAAGTGAATGTGTGACCCGATTAATACTAACTAAACTTTTTTGCTGGCTCCTGCCATTTCTCTTGTGTGTCCTAGTTCTGTCTTAATCCTGTGTTTATCAAGGAACACTGGAATAAAGAGTATAACATGGAGAGTTAAGTGGCAGGTCAGCTCACTGTGAGTTTTCGCAGGTTTCCACTTAGGAATACCTTTGCAATGCCATATTTTACTTATTTTACAAATAAAAAAGTAGTGATCTCTAAATTTACTTTGACTTGTATTTCATTGCACACAATATGAACACAAAATACTTCATCTTTTGTCTGTTCAAGTTCATGTCATTTGTAAATATGCATCCTTCCTGGCACTCAGACCTGAAACACATTTCAAAAAAAGTTGGGACAGTAAAGTATTTACCACTTTGTAATGTTGCCATTCCTTTTCACAACACTTAAAAGACGTTTAGGGACTGAAGACACCAAGTGATGAAGTGTTTCAGGTGTAATTTTGTCCCATTCTTCCTGCAAACAAGTCTTAATGTGGGCAACAGTACAGGGTCTTCGTTGTTGCATTTTGCGCTTAAAAATGCGCCACACATTCTCTATTGGAGAAACGTCAGGACTGCAAGCAGGCCAATCAAGTACCCGTACCTTCTTCCTCCGCAGCCAGGACTTTGTAATGTGTGCAGAATGTGGTTTTGCATCGTCTTGTTGAAATATGCATGGACGTCCCTGGAAAATATTTCTTCTTGAAGGCAGCATATTATGCTCCAAAATCTCTGTACTTTTCAGCATTAATGGTGCCTTCACAGAAGTGCAAGTTACCTTTGCCAAGGGCACTGACAACTCCATATCATGGCAGACCCTGGCTTTTGGACTTGTTGCTGGTAACAGTCTGAATGATCCTTTTCTTCTTTGGTCCAGAGCACACGGCGTCAATTCCTCCCAAAAAATACCTGAACGACTGATTCATCTGATCACAGTACACGTTTCCACTGTGTGATTGTCCATCCCAGATGCCTCCGAGCCCAGAGAGATCGACGGCGCTTCTGAACGCTGTTAACATACGGCTTCCTTTTGGCACATTACAGTTTTAACTGGCATTTGTGAATGTAACTACGTATTGTGGTACTTGACAAAGGTTTGCCAAAGTAGTCCTGAGCCCATGTGGTGAGATTGCTTATAGATAAATGACGATTCCTGATGCAGTGCCGCCTGAGGGATCAGAGATCATGGATTTTCAGCTTAGGCTTGCGCCCTTGTCCTTTACGCACTTAAATTCATCCAGATTCCTTGAATCTTTTAATTATGTTATGCACTGTTGAATGTGAAATATCCAGATATCTTTGCTATCTTTCGTTGAGGAACATTGTTTTTAAACATTTCACGTATTTTTTGGCAAACTGGCGGTCCTCGGCCCATCTTTGCTCCTGAAGGATTAGACCTTTCTCGGATGCTCCTTTTGTACCAAATCAAAATTACAATCACCTGTTGACATCACTTGTTTCAAATCACATCATTATTTACCCAGTTTACCTCATTACTAGCGCTAAATTGCTCCAGTCCCAACTTTTTTTTAAATGTGTTGCAGGTCTGAATGACAGGAAAGGATGCATATTTACAAATGACATGAAGTTGACCAGATAAAACATGAAATATTTTGTGTTCATATTGTCTGCAATGAAATACAGGTCAACGTAAATTTAGAAATCACTTCTTTCCTTTTTTATTTGCGTTTTCCATACTGTCCCAACTTTTTCTTATTTTGGGGTTGTATATGTGCGTGTACGATTGCGTCTGCATATATCTGCGTTTTTATTTTTTGTTTTTTGTAATGTGTGGTTTAGTGAGAGTTTTACCTGAGAGGGTAAGCTTCTACCCAAAGCTTATTAACTGCTCTTATATAGACTTCAGAAATTTATAGGTGAAAGAAGTCTTGTTTTATCACTGTTCACGCTCAGATGTACCTGCTCACCCTGAAATCATCTTCTAAGAGATTCTACATCTGTTTTCATGTAAATGTAGCATAGTTCCAGTTTAAACTGATGTTGTTAGGAAGACCATGCATTTTTTTTTTGTATCATGGTTAGATCACTTATGGGTTCTATATGGGTTATATTAGTTGTTGATGTAATCCTTATCCAATAACGTAAAGCTGTGTCTCACTGGGCTGCTTCTATTCAAACATCCCTCACCTGATACCAACTTTATAGCCACTTACTGGCCTCTCGTTTTTCAAAGAGTAAAAAAAACAACATTGATTAATCACTTTATCATCTTTATTCCTCTAAAATGAGCCACCTATATAATCAAATCCACAAAGACTCACATTACAGCAAATATGAATCCATAATACCCTGAAAACTAGAATCTTTTACAAGTTAGTTCTCTTTTTAAACAAAATTATGAGGCAGATGTTTAACCCGACAGCTGGGTAAAACCATCTGATTAACATCTTATGGCTGATACATGTTACACGACTTTTTAAATAAACCAGGTATCACACACTCGTTTGCAAAGAAAAACTGGCATCACACACTTCCAGATTCTTAAATAGTTCGGGGGATGCAGGTAGAGGCAATGATTGTCTATCTGCAGCTGTGTACGTGTGTGTGTATGTATGAGTGCATCTGTGTGTCAGTGAGTCTGTGGGGCCTGAGAATCCTCTCCACAACTGGTGTCTTCAGGCCTTGCCCAAGGCCGCCTGGAAAAAGGGTTGAAGCCGAAACACAAAGATTCTTTTAAATATTAGAACAAAATCTGCTAGTTTCTGCAAATATCTTATGTCCATCACTGGTAGCTAGGTCTGTTCAAAATCAGTTGCATAATCGCTAGTTTCTCCCCGATGTTTTCCAGTTTACGGTCCATGACCACAGTCTGAGTACTAACAGCTCTGCCCACCACTGTTTCAATCCAGCCGATCAACATGCTGGGGCTTTGAGCATTGACCGCTTTAAACAATCGTCAATATCATAGGGCCTAGGGCTGGACAATAGTTCGATATCAATATTTCGCGATAGGATATTTTTCAATAACAGTGATACTATTTTCAAACCAATTTCCGATATTTCGATAAAGATATCTATTTTTATATATTTGATATTATAGATTAGTATTTGTCACTGAATGATGTTCAGTGCTCAGCCGTCAGGAAGAGCAGAACAGAATTGCGTGATGTTGTCACATCACAGACACGCTGCCAGCGCTCCATCACAGGAAGTTTTAGTGATAAAATGACAGCAATACTGACGCGGATGAACAAGCTTTCACAAGTAAGCTCTTCGTCATCAGTTAGGAACTTGGGTGTGCTATTTGATAAAAATCTCTCCTTAGAAAGCCACGTATCGAGCATTTGTAAAACCGCATTTTTTCACCTCAAAATATATCTAAATTCCGGCCCATGCTCTCAATATCAAAGGCAGAAATGTTAATCCATGCATTTATGACCTCGAGGTTGGATTATTGCAATGCTTTATTATGTGGTTGTTCTGCATGCTCAGTAAACAAATTACAGTTAGTCCAAAATGCTGCAGCAAGAGTTCTAACAAGAACCAGTAAGTATGACCATATTACACCAGTCCTGTCAAGACTGCACTGGCTCTCTATCAAACATTGTATAGATTTTAAAATCTTGCTTATTACTTACAAAGCCTTGAATGGTTTGGCACCTCAATATTTGAAAGAGCTCCTGTTATATTATAATCTTCTGCGTTCGCTAAGTTCTCAAAACTCAGGCAATTTGATAATACCTAGAATATCAAAATCAACTGCCGGCGGCAGATCCTTTTCCTACTTGGCGCCTAAACTATGGAATAACTTACCTAATAGTGTTCTGTAGGCAGATACACCCGTGCAGTTTAAATCTAGATTAAAAACCCATCTCTTTAACCTAGCTTACACATAAATACTAGCATGCTTCTAATACTTAAATCCGTTAAATGATTTTAGGCTGCATTTATTTAAGAAATCCGGAACCGAGAACACTCTCCACAACACACAATATATCTGCTATAACTTTAGTAGAATGGCATCTACGCTAATATTGGTCTGTTTCTCCTTCCGAGCTCTTCGGAGCCACCGTATCCAGATCAGATGGCATTGTAGTCACCAGGATCCAGTGCATATCCAGACCAGATTGTGGAGAAAGTACCCCTAGGGCCCGGAAGGACACTGGAGACCAGGACGACTAGAACCCCAGATGCAGATCCCTCGCAAGACCTTGCCTCAGATGACCATCAGGATGGGACCACAGGAGACAGATGATTCTTCTCTGGACCAGATGGTGGGTCTGGAACTAGAAAAGCCCTCTACAGCCCTCGAACAAAGCAAAGTCCGGTACAAGAACACCACGGATACCTATCCCTTGCGAAGACCTCGTCTGTGACGATCATCAGGATACGACCACAGCACACTGATGTTTCTTCTTCATTCTGCTGCAGCCTGGACTTGAACTGCTGGATTAGTCTGGTCAGAGGAGAACTGGCACCCCAACTGAGCCTGGTTTCTCCCAAGGTTTTTTTCTCCATTTCTGTCACCGTTGGAGTTTTGGTTTCTGTCGCTTGCTTAGTTGGGGTCCCCTCATTTACAATGATATCATTGATTTGATTGAATTTGAATGCACAGACATTTTTAAAGTAAACAAAGACACCAACGAAGACGTTGGAGGTTCCAGGGGTCTGGCCTGGGGTGCAACAACGTGCCCTTCCCCTGAGTTAGAAGGTCCTTCATCAGGGGAATCGGCCAGGGGGGAGTGGTCGTCAGAGCCATGAGCTCCGAGAACCAAGTGTGGTTGGGCCAGTAGGGGGCAACCAGAATCACTCGATGTTCCTCTTCCCTGACCTTGCACAAGTCCCGTGCAGTGAGGCTCACTGGGGGGAAGGCGTACTTCCGCTTGCCCCGCAGCCAGCTGTGTGCTAAGGCATCCGTGCCGAGGGGACCCTCGGTCAGGGCATACCAAAGCGGGCAATGGGAGGAGTCCGGGGAGGCGAACAGGTCTACCTGAGCCTGGCCGAAGTGCTCCCAAATGAGCTGGACAACGCGAGCATATCTGCTGTCGTGTTCAGAGCACCCGAGATGTGAATGGCTCGCAGGGATTTCACTACCTGTTGACATGAGACATGTGCCTGGAGCGTACGCCACCTTGGTGATTTATGTACGCAACAGCTGTTGTATTGTCCGACTGAACTAGGACGTGTTTGCCCTGGATTAGAGGCCTGAACCTCTTGAGGGCCAGCAGTACTGCCTACAGCTCTAGGGCATTGATATGCCAGCATAGGCGGGGACCTGTCCATCGACTCGACGCTACGTTCCCGTTGCACACTGCACCCCAGCCCTGCAGGGAGGCGTCTGAGTTAACCAGAATATGACTCGTGACCTGCCCAGAATATACTTTCTCGTTTGGCTCTTGGCGAAGGCGGTCGCATCTTTTCCTTCTCCTTCCCTTATCTCTCCTTGCTATGCTTGCTATGTCTTGTTACTCTATTCTGAGACTCTCTTTGCCCTGCTCTCGAAACAGAAAAGGAATAATTTGATTAGCTGGTCTCTGAACGCAACCCTTTCGGACGGCGTTGGCCAAGGCCTGTGCTGAAGACAAACAACCTCCACGAGAACAAGATAACGAGACGCTCTGATTTTCCAAGGACATCTGTTGTGGACTGGATTTTCAGGCCTCACAGACTCACTGACACACACATGCACGCACACACACATACGTACACAGCTACAGATAGATAATCATTACCTCTACCCGTATCCCACGCCTTCGCATGCTATTCACCACTGGTGTGGACAGGCGGGTCTGGATCCAGCGCTGTTCATAGCTGCAGGGGCAGATTGCTGTTGCCCACATTGGACACCTCAACATTCCCTGTCCCCTACCGATTGCAATGTCATGTCCAGTTTATGTGCTTAATGCTAGGGCTTTTTTTGTCTCCCGGGTTTCACACTGCCCTACTGAAGGACAGTCTGAGAGGGGTTCTTTTTTTGAGCCAACTTTCCTTGTGTGTCATGTTGTTCCTTTTTCTCTTTACTACCTCTCCGATCTGTATGGTCGGAGGGGTGCCATTTCACGGCATGTAACAGTGTCTGTGACAAATAAAAAGATTGATTGCCTGAGCGGCTAGAGTGTGACGGCACAGAGGCGTGACAACGACCCCCTGGTGCCTGTGTGCCATGCCATCCTCGGAACCTGACTCTGTAGCCAGTGCTGTAGCAGTCTCATGTGCACCAACCCGAAGGGAATTACTCCGGTCGAGGATGCCATGTGCCCCTGGAGCCTCTGGAACAATTTCAGGGGGACCACGGGGCGCTTGAAATGTTTCAAGCACTCGAGCACTGACTGGGCATGCCCATCCATGAGTCGTGCAGACATAGTGACAGAGTCTGGCTCCATCCCGAGATAGGAGATCCTCTGCACTGTGGAGAGTTGGCTCTTCTGTCAGTTGACCCAAAGGCCCAGATGGGCTGAGTGCAGTAGCACTAGGTCCCTGTGCATACAAACTATCTCTGGCGAGTGACCCAAGATGAGCCAGTCATTCGAGATAATTCAGTATCCCCACTCCTCGCTCCCTTAGGGGGGCGATGGCGACATGCCTACCTTAGCCCGCAGAATGGTGGTCGTGAAGAGGGTGACTGCGGCTATGGGAACCCAGAGGAGGAGATTGCTCTTTTTGTGACAACTTGGGTACCAGGCCCTGAAAAGGTAGGCAAGGGTGAGTCAGAGGTGGCGCTCCTGGACCACCATAGTGGACATCGCCCGACCGAGAGGCTGCGCCGTAACCTTCGTCGTTTTCTTTGTGAGGTTGCGGTCCTAAGCTCATGCATTGTGGCTGGGTCGGACCTCCCCTCGTCGATTTCCTGCAAGGCTTTTGCTTGGTGCACCTGCAAAATAGCCATTGCATGGAGAGAACACGCAGCCTCCCCCGCAGCAGCATAAGCCCTCGCCACTAAGGATGAGGAGAATCTGCATGATTTGGAGGGGAGCTTGGGCCTATCCCTCCAGCTAGATGCACTCTGTGGACACAGATGTGTCACAACAGCGCGCTCTGCTGGCGGGATCGCCACATAGCCCCGGGCTGCTAGACGAGTTGCCATGACGGAGGCAGGCCGATAGGGGGGCCTTCCAGGTCGCCGTCAACTCGTTATGCACTTCTGGGAAGAATGGTACCGGGGCGGGGCAGGGCTTATCACCCCGGGCGCCCCCGACGTACCAAGGATCTAACCGCGAGTACTGGGGTGTAGGCGGGGCCGTACACAGACAGCTCGTCCTCCTCACGTGTTTGCGAGGAGCGAGACGGCAAAACGTCTCGAGAAGACGGGAAAGAAGAGCGTGTTGGGGTATGGACGGTCCGCGAGCATAAAGCTGACGGAGACACGTCCATATTGATCCCCAAATCGCCAACGCCGCTCGCGGTACATACAGACCGAGCCCGGAACGGGGAGCAGACGAAGTGGTGGCTGATTTCGGGAAGAAAAAAGTCACCCGCGACCGCAACTTCTTTATCGTCATGTTCTCGCAATGAGAACATGACACCCGCACGAGACCGTCCTCAGTGTGCTGGAGACCCAAACATGTGAGGCAGATATCGTGGGAATCAGCGTCTTCGACAAGCCGGTTACACCCAAGAGAACAGCGGCGTCCCATTACAGAACGACACGCTGTGCCCAGATAAGACATTTGCTCTTTTAATTTGTAGCTTTAAAGCCACCTCCAGCAGTTGCTGAAACGCCATGGGGAAGTTGCACTCAGGAACGTTCCGCTGCACCACGTTGTATTTCACCAGCAAGGTAGTAGAAGACTCGAGACACTCGAGGAGCATAACCAAGGTTCCGAAGAACAAAACGGTGATGAATTATCTCTTCCGTCCCCTTATATACCCGTCATCACGGGCGGGGACATGAATTGATTCATTCGCCACTTAACTGGCCTTTTTTAATAGGCTCAGAGACAATGGGTTCTCAAGATCAAACCCCCTTTCAGCTCACAATGTTGAGAGACCGACTGAAAGGGAAATAACATTTTGTTCATGGTTCTTTTGCATAAAAGCAATGACACACTTTTGACTGAGTGTTAGTCTGTGTATCTGCATGGCTGTGGTTACAATACATCCCTCTCTCATTGATATCACATCATTTCTGCAAAGTGAAAATCTGCTAAACAAAAAAAAACAGCAAAAAACAGCATTACAAAATTAAAAAAGCTATTTGTTGAAGCATCTAGCAGCTAAAATCTTTATCTCAAGATGAAAATGAAGGAGACCTCACTGTTACACTTGAATGACTTCCAGGAGATTTGTTACATTCTGAGTCCTGCTTAGAGAATATAACTTCTCAATTGCCAGATGGGGCCCTGAAAAGGGAGCTGTAATTATCAATTTTGGGCTTCAGATTCTATTCTTTGAATTTATTTCAAGATTTTGACTAAAGTCAGATGAGACTCACAGGAAATACATATGCATTAGACTTCATGTAGAGCTCATGTTTACAGAAAGAACATTGCAGTAAACACTGTGCAGGGCAGAATTGAACTAAGGTATGGTAAGAAAAACATGGTCACTGTCAAGTTTTGACTTTTCACCTTTTATATCAATGAATCGCAAAGAGATGAATGGCAAAAGCACAGGAAGGTTGAGTTACATGAAATATCTAGAGCTATTTTCTGTTTTTTTTAATCAAGGAAAGATGTACAGTACTTTATGCCAAGAATTGCTCTGCATCTTTGGATAGGTCATTTCCACTAGAGCTTCCTTCTGTATTGTCTCCCCTGGCTAATCGTAACAGTCCAGGTACTTGGAAAATCTCAGAATAATATTAGATCTTAAAAAACGGAACTGCGAACCTCTAGGAAACCCCATTTTCTATTGGTGTGTGTACGTGCCTGTGTGCACGTGTGTTTTTGTGCTTAGTTTTGTGGTTAATAAAAAGAAAAAAGGAGTCATTGTGACAGCAGGAACCTGATGATGCGTTCATACCCTTGGGCTGACCTCTGCTCTTTATTAAACTCTAATGAGAAGCAGGGCAGAGCAGTCTTATCTCAAACCTGTCACACATGCACAAGCGTCTGGGGGTTGGCAGCAGTGTACTTAGAGGATTAACTAACTGAGAACAGTCATGTTACTAACCTAAAATGCCTTATTCAGTTTACTGACAAGTTATTATTCAAAGAGTTGCACTGGTTAAGAGTTGTGCATCAGGCGAAAAAAAGGCGAGGTGTCCTTTGATTTGCTAGTTACCCAGTGTGCTGTGATTGGCTGAATACTGCTAGGGTGTACTGGAAATGTTACACCTCTTAACCATAATAAAAAAAATCAACCTCAAAGATGCTGACAGACAGGAGACGATAACATGATATCAATATTTCTTTATCAATTTCTGTATAAATGCAGAAGATCAGACCAATTCATCAACTTTACCAGCACAACTTGATCAATATGTGAAAGATTACTACTAACAACCACTTATGTTATCTTTACACGCTGCACACAAATCTGAATTAGCTTTTATAAAAACAACATGCGCTAATAACACAAGCATATGACAAACATATTTTACTCAACTTAGGCTAGCTAACAAATATTGCTATTAGTTAGTATTACTGTTACTTGTAATATGTACTGTTACGTGTTGTCTGTACTATATGTTATATGTTACATGTTACCTGTACTGGGATCTTTTTGGAGCAAGCTCCCAAGAATTTCACTCACCAGGGCACATGTGCCATGGTGATGTGACAATAAAAGTGAAGTGATGCAACTTTTGACAAATACCTAACGGATGTCCGTGGTGGGAAATTTCTCGTTTGGCTCTCGCCAAAGGCTGTCGCATCTTTTTTCTCTTCTTCCCTTATCTCTCCTAACTGCTTGCTATGTCTTGTTACTCTATTCTGATACTCTCTTTGCCCTGCTCTGGAAACAGAAAAATAATTATGGATTTGATTAGCTGGTCTCAGAATGCAATTGACACCCTCTTCACGAAAACAAGCATGGGTTCGGGGAAACCCAACTGAACTGCAGGAACATTAGCAGCTGGATACATGATAGATAGGTGGGAGAAGTGGCGCATCGTGTGCCTGGTGACTCTGTCCCTGGAGGGTATTGAAGAAATTTACCTATTCTGAACTTTGGTAACAGGGATTCTGCTGATTGGATTAGGTGGGACCCTGTTGTATCGATGATTGTTAATAGCGGTCAATGCTCAAATCCCCAGCAAGTTGACCGGCTGGATTGAGACAGTGATGGGCAGAGCTGTTAGTGCTCAGACTTTGGCTATGGACCATTAACTGGAAAACATCATGGTGGTCATAGACCGTAAAATGGAAAACAACAGGGTGGCTATGGACCGCAAGATGGAAAATATGGTCCGCAAATGGAAAACATCTAGCGACTATGCAACGGAATTTGGCTGACCTGGCGACCAGTGATGGACATTAGATACTTATGGAAACTGGCATATATCGTCCTAAATTTGAAGAAGAATCTTTTGTTTCGGCTTCAACCCTTTCAGATGGCCTTGGCCAAGGCCTGTGCTGAAAACAAACAA